>JAXDDW010000004.1:16382500-16437500 GCA_034670385.1 Hoplostethus mediterraneus
CGTCCGATGTGATCACCACCTAACGCAGATTTTTGAATTTGTCACTCATATCTTTGCTGGAAGCCTCCTTCAGTCTCCCCTTTAGTCATGAGCCTCCTCTTCCTCTGCTCCTCCATGTTGCTGTTCTGTTGCTTGTTTGGCCGATTCGGCTGTCCACCGTAGGCCTCCTCCAATAAGGCTGTGTTTTTGGTGAACGAATACCTGATCCTGGACCAGCTGAGAATAGAACCACTGGGACACCTGAACACACACACACACACACACACACACACACACACACACACACACACACACACACACACACACACACACACACACACACACACACACACACATAGACACATAAACCACACATAAATGCATTCACACACAGGTACACACTCTTGAGAGTTGCAGCATCCTATGGAAGCGTGAGCAATCAGCAATGCAGCACTGCCCAGATGTCCACTAAATTTAACAGGTGGCTTATCAGTCAACTAGTGCACGCACACGCACACACACACACTGATACACGCACACACACATTTACACACATACCAGTAATAAGGTTTGGTCATGTATTGGCATATGTCCCAGCTGGACAGCGGGTAGTCCCACATCTGAATGTCAGTTATTTGGCCTTCAAATCCTGAGATGGACAAGGACTGCTCACCACCCCATATGTACTAGGGAGAGTGGAGTGAAACAGGAGGGGGGGGGGGGTGTATGACATATAAATGGGGAAAGAGAGTGAGAGGAGAGTGGGAGAGAGATTTAATTTACAGTGCAAAGATGTTTAAAAGTCAGATACATCATTGGGTTGGAAAGTAGTGATAAAAATAATTTGCCTCTGTGAAGGCCTGGATGCACCGATGCACCGCAGTCAGGAAAATGAAAAGCAACAAAAAGTCTCAGGGGGCAGCATATAGAGTCTGACCGAAATTTAATTGGAGTCTCATGGCATGAGAGGAGACTAATGCCAAGAGGGTAAAAATGTGATGCACACAGAGGAGCCATGAGCGCTGGTTTATATTCCTTGACAGGGTGACTAAAGCTGCTGAGTAGAAAGGATGGTGTGTGGTCTGAACTCACACACATGAATGTTCCAGCACATCAACAGGTTGTGGAGGTGAGTATTTGTGTGTGTATGTGTGTGAGAGAAACAAAGAGAGAGAGAGAGAGAGAGAGAGAGAGAGAGAGAGAGAGAGAGAGAGAGAGAGAGAGAGAGAGAGAGAGAGACAGTTAGTGACCGTGTGTATACCTTGTGTGTGGCTGTCAGCTGAATGGCTAAGATACAGATCAGAGATCAGCAGAAATAAATGTTGACTATTATGCAGCGAGTCCATTCCTGACTGAACAAGATTATGTTGAGTCGAGCTTGCAGATCCTATGTCAGACAGAAATAGATGATTAAGGTTTGACTCACAGTGGATACATTTACATGCACACAATACTGTTACTGTTACTGTGATTAATGTGTTTACATGGTTCACGGTAATACAATTTCCTCCAGTAACCGGGGTTCACATGGATTTATTTCATCGCCGGGTAGAGTGAGATCCAGTCCACCGCCGTTTCAAAGTCAGACGAAAAATGACGGCCCATTTTGTTTGTTTTGTT
Source organism: Hoplostethus mediterraneus (assembly GCA_034670385.1). NCBI lineage: Eukaryota > Metazoa > Chordata > Actinopteri > Trachichthyiformes > Trachichthyidae > Hoplostethus > Hoplostethus mediterraneus. The sequence continues at coordinate 16,384,100 of JAXDDW010000004.1, forward strand.
TGTACTCTTTGTTGTAAGCATTGATGCGCTTACAAAACATCTTGACGCAAGTGGTATTATTATGTTGACTCTATTGAAATTCATGACTTATTGTGTTTGCGGCAAGAAACCATAACCACCTTATTACTCCCACCATTAATAATAATAATTCCATTATGTGGCCCTTGTGTTGCTGTGGCCCTAATGTGGCATATACTGTTTATGCCATAGGCCGGCTCTGGAACTTTTTGGCATAAATTTGAAAAAGCAAAATCAGACTAAGCTCTTTACACGGCACATTAAATCAAAAGACTGAGTGGAAATATACTTGAATATCACTCTGAGTAAGATGATCAGACGTGACAATGGCTGTAGTTGGATTACCATCTTAATCTGGTTAAAATTGAATTATGTGTGTACACTTACCCATTGCCAGTGCAACAATGAGATGATTTTGGGGTTTTTTCATAAAATTCTGAATAATACCATGGGTTTTATTTGTATATCCCAACATTTTTATTCGACAATACAAAATACATGCTTTGCGTTTGAGGACAGGTATTGGAAACATTGCTAACATATTAATACAAAGTTTCAATGGCCAGTTGATGCTTATGCCCTTGTGGTTGTATATTTATAAAACTAAACTGTTTTTTCAGTGTTCTACAGAAACATAAATTTCCCATTTTGCCATTTTATTTTTGTCTCATTTTACCAGACAGTTGACATTGTCTCCTTCAGAAAGAAAATGTTTCACAGCCAATCCAAAGTATTGACGCTGCATTGTATAATGACAAAAACACACTGATGTGAATAAAGAAACTTGCTCAACTCCAAGGTTTAACAGGAGATCCAAGGTTTAGCAGATGATATATAATCTCCCCTCACCTCTGTGGGCATTCTCTTCCTGACGCCGACAGCCCCGCCCTTAAACATCTGGGCCACGCCCCTTGCTGTAACCACGGTGACACACATACCACACAGGGTATATCTCCAGTCCAGAAATGACATGTAGTAGCCATTAGAGCTGCTGCTGAGTGATACAATCTGGGTAGAAGAAGAAAAAGGTTTATAGGAATCAATAACAAAATGTAATAGGGTAATCAGGAGTTGTGATTGGGCTTGCTGCTCTGCCACACCACTTCTGCGCCTCAGGGCACCTTTGACTCGGTTTTAAAACTTTAATATATAGAGAAACCTTTTCTTCCTTGCTGCATTTTTTAAACTCTGCTTACTCTTGTCTTTATACTGTTTAATTTGTTTTTAGTTGCCTTTGCCTGGTGGCACTTTATGATCTAAAAAGTGAATTACAATTCAAATGCATGACTATTAATTATCTTGGAGTTAGCAGTTTGAAGTCAAGATGGCTGCTGTTGATCGATAGGAAAGTTTTAATGCTTTTTTGTCTCATGGATTGACAGGGAAAATCCCACAAGTAGTCATAATCAATACAAATGTATTCCTGTGCTGCTGCTTGTTTTTGGTTCTTACGACCATCCAGTTCCAAAACATTGATTATCCATCAAATGTAAAACTTTTTAAAGTTTTACTGACAAATGTGACTTTTTGCCGATTACATTTTCCATGTGACCGGCCTACCATGAACAGAAAGCACATGACATAACAGACTGATCACTGCCTTATGGTGAACAGACAGACAGGCAGATATAGATAAGGGTTAAACAAGTAACTAACTGACCGGCTAATGATCTAACTAAATAAATCAGTATGTATGTTATTTGGTAGGAGTTTGGACTCAGGGTGAATTCTGATTGCTGCTCTCGGTCTTCTGCTATGTAGCGTAGACACACTGACACTCCAAGGCTAGAACTAGAGGGAGGAGGAGGAGAGGGAAGGTGGAATAGCAAAGCGGGAGGAAAAGATGATCCCTCCATTCCTGGATAGACTGAACATTTTTCCTTGCAGGTCACACACAGGGGACACAGGAGAGCCTGGAGTGAGTAAGGGAGAGAGAATATATTTTAGTTTAGCTTTATTTGGCCAAGGGAGGAAAACAATACAAATATTTCCCAATAAGTAATAGACAGTCTCAGAAGGAGTAAGAGAGGAAGACTCGGCAAGAGGTGAACTCATAGAAAGAGAGAGAGAGAGAGAGAGAGAGAGAGAGAGAGAGAGAGAGAGAGAGAGAGAGAGTGTCTGTGAATGTCTCTGTCCTTGTAAAAATAAACCATACATATATACATAATCTAACTCTTCACACTTTGCTGATTCTGCTTTCAGACGACGCAGGGCAGACAGGCAGTCAGGCAGACAGGCAGACAGACAGGCAGACAGGCAAACTGTCATTTTCAACACATCTATGAGTAAAGACAACACACATCTGGTGTTATGTTTCAACACGAGGTGTTTCAGACGTGTTAACGGCAATGGATGCTGAATCTTTGCAATATGTCCCTCCACACAAAAACAGGGTTCCATTTTCAACACATCATTGTGTCTAGTTTGGGACTACACATGTTAGTGTTACTTTTCAACACAACATAGCTCAATAACAACACATATTGACACAACACACCTTGTTGGAAGGACAGTGATGGCCACAGTGCCTACCTACGGTAATTAGCAAGGGATGTTGAAAATGTGGCATTTTCACCTTTCATACTGAGGAATGTTTGTCAGGGCTGATCTACCGTAACAGGCTCACAGAGAACCACAGCAGCCATCTTCTCTCCTCTTCTCTCATCTTCTCTTCTCTTCTCTCATCTTCTCTTCTCTTCTCTCCTCTCTCTTCTCTTCTCTTCTCTCCTCTTCTCTCCTCTTCTCTTCTCTTCTCTTCTCTCCTCTCCTCTCCTCTCCTCTCCTCTTCTCTTCTCTCCTCTCCTCTCCTCTCCTGTCCTCTTCTCTCCTCTCCTCTCCTCTTCTCTTCTCTTATCTTCTCTTCTCTTCTCTTCTCTTCTCTTCTCTTCTCTTCTCTTCTCTTCTCTTCTCTTCTCTCTTCTCTTCTCTTCTCTTCTCTTCTCTTCTCTCCTCTCCTCTCCTCTCCTCTCCTCTCCTCTCCTCTCCTCTCCTCTCCTCTTCTCTTCTCTTCTCTTCTGCCGGGTGGAATCCCTGGACTGGCTGGGGAAAGCTCGTCCCTCAACAACTACTGTCCAGATGTCATTAAGCAAGGCATATGATACGATAATAAATAATACAAACTGATCCAGTAGAGCTGCTCAGTGGCCAGCAGCAAAAAGACAGGTGTGAATATGTGGATCTGTATGAAGGTGAAGCAGCGTTGCTGGAAAAGAGAAAGCATGCTCAGTCAACTTATAAATTAAATATTTCTGAGAGATCATCTTTGGCCAGCACATGAATATTGAAATGTATTGATAGGGTCACAGGTGTGTGTTTATCAAGTATTTAACATTTTTCTGATGTGACTCAGCCAGTCAGACCTGAGGGCCATAAATATTCATTTTATGATAAAGTACAGATCACATGATGAATGAACAGAAAATTAACTCCACCAATCAATGCACAAGCAAGCTTTATTCCTGTTGGGTCTGACTGGCATTTGCAATTCTATTAAGTCCCACAGTGACATATCTCACTTTCTCTTCATCTCAGGACAGAATCACATTAAAATATTGTTGGTGTCTTGCAGAGACAGATAAAGGAGGGGGGGGGGGGGGGGTGGTATTTGTGTTTGTGTGTATGTAACAGCTGTAATGTAGAATAACTAGCCAGATGGCTTCAGCTTCTTTGTTCTGCTCTCGTTCGTTTGTCTCACCTGTCTGTTTGTCTTTCCCTCGCTCTCTCGCTCTCTCCGTCTCTCTGTTTGGAATTCGTTTTTGAACTGCAATTTAAAGTCAATTCATCAAATAGCGTTCACTTCACTAAATTCAGAAAAATTCAGATTCAAAATCCCGAATCCAAATAAACAAAACAAAATCAGAACCCCCCCCCCCCCCCCACAATGCTTTCACTACGGCACCATGGTCGAACACAGGTGAGTCAGTCAGGGTGCAAACTATCTGACTGTCTTTCTCTCTCTCTCCACTTTACAGACTTTCTTTGAAGAGTTAGAAACACAGTGAGACAGGGAGAAACTCATTTACCCGTCCTTTTGCCCCTATCCTCTTCATCCTCCACTATTTAATTCAGTTTGTCTTTTTAATTTTCATAAGCAAACAATCGTGGTTCTGAATTTTCACATGGGAGGGTCTCCCTAACTCTAATTTGAATGTCCTTTTCTTTCTTTCTTCCTTTCTTCCTTCCTTCCTTTCCCAGCATCAGTGTGTAATGCATCGTGTTTTGACTTGGTTTGACTTGAATCACCCCTCTCTCGCTCTCTCTCTCTCTCTCAATATCTGTTTGGCCTTATTGATTTATAACACGCCCCCAGAATGATGAATCCACCCACCCATGGTTGTTTATGTGTAAACAGACTAATGATCTATCTCTGGTTTAGTTTGGTCCAGCCATTTTCTATGTATGCCCACCCACCATTTTTTCTTTGGCTACACTACAGCCTCATTCTATGACACATGTTAGGATCAGAACTGTACAGTTACTAGTTTGCTCATATGAAGTAATCTGTAATGTATTTAGAATAGGTAGAAGTGATGTTCACCGATAAAGAGAAATGAGAGTAGCAATGTTTTACGTAATGTTATCTTACCTGCCCAGTAACCAGGAACCAACTTTTTCTCTTGAAGATGCAATAGTTTTGCATCGATAGCATCCTGAAGTGAAACAGTGAAATGCATGGATACTTTTGTACGCCTTAAGGGTTTCACTAGAATATGGAGACCGGTTGTGAATAAGATTTAATGGGTTGTGTGCACCATGAAATGATAGATCTAGGAGTTTATCTGCAGACTGTTGGTGGCAGAGAAGAATGATCACAGCCTCCAAGGACTTCGATCTCTTTAAATGGTTTTAAATGGCTTTCCTTTTCTTCCCAAGTTAGGTGAGACATTTACAGTTTCATGGCCGCTTGTTGTACAGTCTGTGGTTATAATGGAAAGCTGTCTGAGTATACATGGAGGTGTCGGCAAAACACTGATGTCACTGCAAGTTACAGATAACTCCCATTAAACCCATTCAAAACACAGGATGGAGTTTTATAAATGCACGGTCAACCATGATGAATTAGGTCTGTTTTTCTTAATTTCGGAAAATTTGACTTTCGGTTCAGCAAATCTTCCTCTCTTTCTTACGTTTTAGAAAAGCAAACTAACACAAGACAGAATAAACAAAATAAGGAAAGAAGGAAAGGATGGTTGGATGGGGGAGCAATGATGTGAGAAGGGTGGTAAGTGAAGATGGAGGGGGGTCGAAAGAAGCAGAGAGGGAAGAAAAGGGGTGTGAGGAAAGGATGGGAAGAAGGTAGGGAGGAGAAAAAGAGATAAGGAAAGAAGGGATAATCACAGAGGGAGGGAAGTCGCAGAAGAAGAGCGGGAGGGATAGTTAGGGATGGAGAGAGGGGTAATGACAGAGGGACAAGGGGACTAATGGGGAAGAGAAGTGTGACAGAAGTAGGGAGGTTGAGAGCGAGGGAGAAATAATGGAAGGTGTTGAGAGAAGAAGAGTGAGAAATAATGGAAGGTGTTGAGAGAAGAAGAGTGAGAAAGGGTGAGAATATGCTAGCAAAACAAATTAAGACAAAAGGGAGGGAGGGAGGCAGTGAGGGAGAGAATGAAAGAGCGTGAAATCAGAAGGAAAGGTCTCTCTTGTCGTTCATCCAGGCTGAAAGTTGAATCAGAGTATGCAAGCTGCTGGCTTTATACAGCCGTGTGTGTGTGTGTGTGTGTGTGTGTGTGTGTGTGTGTGTGTGTGTGTGTGTGCATATCTTAACACAGCAGTAGTACCACTATGTAGCTTGTGCTTGACTGTGTTAGTTTAGTTTAAGCCCCATACCCTAATCCAGATATTATTTGGCCTTTTAAATTTTAGGTACATGCTCATAGATTCTTGAGAATTTGACTGGAGTGGAAAAAAAATTCCTAACCCGTTGTAACTCAACAGCAGGTCTGTTGAGCTTCACTATTTTCAAACATTGCAATGATGGAGTAAAACAGACATTTTATACCCTCAAAATACATGTGCATTAAAACCCACAAAAAAAACCAAAAACACAACCACATTTCACAGAACAAAAAAATTACATTTTACCAAAATTAAAACAACAATTAAAACAATTTCACAAAGAATGTACTAATAAAAACAACAAATTAACAAATCAGAAAAAAATAACAAAATCGAATAATTAGGAAATCAGATACATTAACATTTTACAAAACAAATAAAACAAATATTTTGCCATTGGTTTTTCAAATGTTCCTATTAACATTATATGTTTTAACAGATTCTTAAAAACAGCAGCTTTTACGCTCTTCTATTAATAGGTCTAACTAAGGGATGGCAAATTCACAACAGGGAGTACATTAGCATTGATGGGTCCGTCTCCTAATGGCATCCCCTTCCATGCAGGGGATGTGGAGGCAATTGTGGTCCTACCCTGACAGTGTGCTTCGAGATTTGATGGCCACTACAGTTTATCTCCTGCAGCAATGCTCTTCCACTTCACTTGACTTCACTTGCATAGAATATTTAGTGGATATTAATATTAATGATTATATTTCTCACAGTTTTAGCTGGGTTAGGGTTAGGGATTGCCCCCCCCCCCACACCCCCCCCCCCCCCGACATTTACCGACATGCACCCTCTCCTTCCCAGACAATGGGTCAATCTGCAGCATGACACTCCTGGGCTGAGTCGCTCTCCAGCTCTGTCTTTACGTCAGTATAGCCATCATATTGAAGAGAATATTAAAGACATTAAAACAGCTGGAAAGGAATCAGTGACCATTTATTTATACGGTTACAGTTATTGATCATTAAACGATTGATCTTGAAAATTCACGACATACTTCACGCACAGTTTTACAACAGTTCTTGAAAATTCTATGGACACTTCCCAAAGAGATACTTAAAGACATACTTAGTGAACACCACTTAGAGTTGGAGATCCAAACTTAGAGGATACTGTATGATATGATATATGATAGAGGAATGATTAATATGCTGATAACTTCATAATCAAATCAAATCACATTTATTTGTACAGCCCTTCATCACCGTTACAATCTCTAAGGGCTTCACAGTGCCCAACATGTGAAAATAATAAATGATTAGTACACGACATCCCCCAGCCTTAGACCCTCACAGAGGACAAGGAAAAACTCCCACAAAACCTTATTGGAAAAATTGGGAGAAACCTTGGGAGGGGCTACTCAGAGAGGGATCCCCCTACCAGGACGGTTGGGCGTGCAATAGATGCCGAGTTTGGGCAAGCAGCGTATACAGAGTGCATAAAAGTTTATTATGGTGGGACATCCAGATCTGATGTGGGGCATCACAGCAACGGCAACTAAGTCAGCGTCATCATAGGACTAGGGGACCACAGAGAGAGGGAGGTCATGATATATACATTTGCCATACATTTATGGCAAATTTGCCATAAATTTATGGCATTTTTTCAAATGTGTGTAATGTTTCTATGACAAGAGTCATAGAAAGGTACTGCTAAAAGGTCAACTCATAATATACTTGATGACTCATTCTGACTGCATTTATCTAAAGAAAGAGAAAAATGTTGTGCCAACAAATTGCACTTTGTCCAACATAATTTAACCTCAACCATGACTTGCTCATCAAATGTGAAAGTCCTGCCACATTATTACCCAGTTAGACTGGCAGAGTCCTAGTTTAGTTTAGTTCCTTGCTTACATCAACATGGCAGAAGATGAATAGAGAAGAGCAATATTTTCCAAACAGGAAATCCAGCGTTAAAAAATGATGTCCTAAAATGCTGTTATGGAGCTATGTAATGATCTAATGCCATAGTTCAGTGGTAAAGAGCATCAGTCCCCGGCCTCCCCCCTCTCTCTCTCTCTCTCTCTCTCTCTCTCTCTCTCTCTCACTCACACACACACAACCCTGCAGTCGCAAACTCTGATATCTTCATCCCGGCTATTTCTCTGAATCATCATCATAGCCTTCATTCGTACAGCATGCACCATTACACCAGTCCGCGTGTGTCTGTAAGTGTGTGTATGAATATGTGTGTGTGTGAAGCATGCACATGTAATTCTGCTGGTCTGTTGAGTATGTATGTGTGAGTTTGTTGGAGATTGATTACTGAAAATGTCTTGTGGGTGTAGGTGCATTCAGGCAAGGATTTCTCTGCCCAGGCTTTGTCTTTGGAAGATAAGGAAATGCAGGACTGTGTGTGTGTGTGTGTGTGAGTGAGTGAGTGAGTGAGTGAGCATGTGCTGTGAGTGTATATGTGTGAATGTGCCCGTGTCTGTGTCAGTTCTAGCTTTATAAATGTCAGAGTCATTCCCACTACTGCATATTAGGTTTTTATGCTGTGAGGGTTATAGAGGGCTTGACCAACCAGCTTCCTTGTTAAGAGTCCACGATGGCTGATGCAGCACTTTGCCTAAATGATTGGAGGTAACAGCATGGGCCTCTTCTAATATCAACACGCAAACAGATGGAAATGGTGTGTTGTGGCAGACTGGGGTATCTGCCACAGGAGAACTTAACTACATTCTACATTCCCCAGTGGACAATATCCAGTCGGCCATCTCGCCGCAGCTGAAGGGCGTTACATTACATTACAGTCATTTGGCAGATGTTTATCCAAAGTGACTTACAATAAGTGCATTCAACATAGGTAAACAAGAGAACTACTAGTCACCAAAATTATTGGTGCATCTCCCCAAACAAGCATCTAAGAGCATAACCAGTGCTAAAGTAAAAAGCACAATAAGCTATACAGTATATATCATATTGATCAGATGTGTGTCATCGACATTACAGTGGTAGTCATGTGAGTAAATAACAGAACCAAGACACATTGTGTAAAGGGAAAAAAAGAAGTGAACCCAGAACCGAACCTTGCGGAACCCCAGGGCCCCCTAAGACATTTTTGCTTAGGGCCGGTCCCTGCCAATTAGCCCGCCTGGCTGATTGGACTTAAAGAAGACTTGGCTTCTACAGCCCAAGAGGGAGACCATCCAGAAAAGCCAGCCTCCGTGGCTGCTGAAGAAGTGTCCTTGAGCAAGTAAATAAACCCAACTGCTCCAGTGGAGCAGCTCAGTGGCCAACTGCAGAGGACTGTGGTTGTACTAAGCAGTTCCCAGGGGTGAATGTATGGAGCTGTATGAATGCGAAGCAGGGTGCTACTGGAAAAGAGCAAGCATTGCTTAGTCGACTTTCACTGGATAAATAAAGTTAAAACCCATCACGTACGGTGTCATGGCTCTGTTCTCATATTCTCTTCTGTCTCGTTCTCTTTCTCTGGGATAAAGTGGCCTGTTAGCTGTCTTTCACAGTGTAATGCAATCTGGTTGCACTTCAATTACAATAATGTATAATCTGATTTCAATTACAATAAGGCGTAAACTTCTTACAAAGTTATGAACTTATTACTGTAGTAATGTAACAGCTCTAAAACTATAAGGCGTGTGTGAGAGACAGACAGAGGTTGATCGTCTCAGAAAGAGAGACAGACAGAGAGAGGGAGACTGGGTGAGAGAGATAGGTAGAGAGGTAGCGGTAGAGAGAACAACAGACAGGCATACAGGCAGGGACAGAGAGAGTTTTTATACTTGTGGATGAGAACTTGATTAATTTCATTGGACCTGACCCCCACACAAATCCAATATAACTGTCTTCTAGCTTCTTATACAGCAGTCCCAAGGGTGTGTGTGTGTGTTTGTGTGTGTGCGCGCACACATCTGCGTTTTTCTCTGGGTGTCTTAGTGCACGTGTGTGTGTTTGTCTGCCTGACAGTGTGTGTCTATTCAGTTACTAGCCAATAGGCCAAACCTTAGGTCAAGGTGACTTGGTGAATCAAAACAAGCTAATTAGCTGCTAACCTAATTAGATTGTCTAACAACACAGGTAGAAAAATGCCTCCCATGCCTCCCTCCTCCCATTCCACTTAATGAAATCTCTGTCTCCTCTCTCTCCTTATCATAATCAGCCTCTTCTGGGCATAGACTCAGAGTTTAACCTCTTCAAAGTCAATTTATCTCTCTACCTCTTCTCTCTGCCTCTGTTTTCTCTCTCTCTCTGTTCCCGTCCCTTTCTGCCTCGCGCCCCATTTCTCTCTGTCTCTTTTTCTTTCACTCCTCTGCAACCTCCACCTCTCTCTGTCTCACGCAGCAGGAGAGCTGCTCTCTTCCTCGGGGCCTAAGCGGAGGTGATACCACGTCAAATCTCTCCTGCCTTCCCCCCTGTAGTCCTGGTGTTGACACAGCTTCACCACGCCGATCCTTTACCAGGCTCTTGCTGGCAGGGCAGCTTACCTGGGATGAAATACTGAAAGCTGCTCAAACCTTTCCGCAGAGTCGAGGATAGGGTGGAGTAGAACAAAGTAGAGTCAAGCGCCGTAGGGTAGAGTAGCAAAGAGCAGAATAGAATAGAGGATAATTCATTTGTGAAAAGTTGAGAGTTAAAATACAATAGAACTGAGAGTAGAGCAGCACTGACTGTAGGAGAGAAGAACAGAGCAACAGATTACAGAAAAGAATAAAACAGTTTGTCATAGTTGAAGATTGAATAATAAAAAAAATCTACAGTATATAAGGCTACATTTCCATAATCACACAGACATAATAATATAAAATAGAATAAATTGTTACCTACTTTTTCAGTATACAAAACAACATATTTTAAAACAGGTTCATGCACTTTAGCAGCACAGCGTCCTTGCCTGAATCATGAGACAAGAGAAAAGAAAGGGATAGTTATTTTGTATTTCAGTATACGTTGAAAAAGGTGACTTGCAGACATGAGTGGTGCAATAACCACACCCACACAAACACACACTGCCTTCACACATCTCTTAACACACATCACCATCCCTCAGAGAGAGAGAGAGAGAGAGAGAGTTTGCAAAGTTTAATTTACAGCATTTGATTCTGTTGTTTGAGCTTCAGCTAAGCCACGGAGCTGCAGAGCATCCAATCAGGATTCAGTCAACATTATATGGGCGTCTTCTTATTATAAGATTTATATTCTTATACTCATTTATATTGAAATACTGTGTGCGCACCATTTGAGAGTGGGGGAGAACGAGAAAGAGAAAGGGGGAGGAAAAAGGAAAAAGAGACAGAGCATGGGACGGAGAAACAGAGAGTGAGAGTAAACGAGTTTCAGTCAGACGTGTGCCAACAGGAGAACGGTTCATTGTGGATTCCACTGAGCAAGAAAAAGATATTGGAGATCCTGTGAATTTATCGGAGACGGTGATATCTGTGCTGTGCGACATTACTTTTGATTAACTCTTGTTACCGACTGCACTTGGTAATCTATTTTGTAATTTTGCAGAGATACAAATAAAGGGCTTAGGAGCCACCTGGGGCTTGTGAGCCGCAGAATGAGGAGATAGGGTATAAGTGTAAGCCTAAGTGGGCATCAGGTGCGGGTTACTGTAAGTGTAGTGTAGGTGAGTGCAGCTCTGATCGATGCTAAGAGCAGGTACAGAGGGGGTGGTTTTAGGATGCTGGAAATTACTGGTGAGCCTTTTGGGGGTGTCATGGGCTTAATTCAACCAAACAGCTATGATGAGAGATGCCTCATGGATAAACCCCAGTGATTTATTCACACACAAACCCTCTCCATTACCTATTCTAGACATGGCTTAATGGAAATCAGCTAACACAGGAATGTGGGTAATAAGGGGTTTAATATTATTGGCTCAATTTCTCTGCAGACCCATCTCAAAATAAATTGGCATCTCAGTAGACGTGTGAGGCTCAAATTGACTGAACTACACTGAGTTGTGAGTTGTTTTAACTGGCTACATAAACAAACTTGACCTGACTTAATCATCACGTTGCTCCATGTAGACTGCGGCTGATAAACAGCAAAACCAGTCTAAAAGAAAAAGAGTCGCATCTGCATCACTCCTCAGTCCCTTCTCATGTTTGAGTGCTTTTCATCCCAGGGTCCCTTTCTAGCAAGCTTGCCTTCCGATGGGAGATTAATCTGTTTCTTTTTCATTGGATTTTCTGTTGATGAAGTCAGAGTTTCTGTGGGTACCAGTACTTTCTTGATCTGTTCTTCCATAAACATAAAACGCATCATTTCCTGTGCAGCAGAGGATTTTTCCCAGGAAAGAGCTACCTCGGTGTTGAGAACAGCAAATGGAAAAGCTTTCATGCAATGGGTGTAGGTTGAATCACTATATCAATAAGTGATAGAGAGGAGCAAAATGGACATTTATTTACATGAAAATGTCACAGATTACTACTTTAAACTTCATAATGTACCAAGCTAGTATAGTGATTAGTAGGCAGCATGAGCTTTGACAGAGTCTAGCCCATAGCCACGGAGTCTAAGCTTGTTTCATGCGGAAAATAGTGAGAGACATCAATCCAGTAGGTTGACATGTTTCAGGCACTTGGTCTTATACTGGAGGTTAACAGTTCGCTAGTCCAATCCCAGAGGCTTTATGCACATGGGCCATTTGTCCAATCCTGTAGGGCCCTTCACAGGATTTTCTAGTTGTTTGGAATTTAGCTGAGGTGATGTGAAAGATGGGAAAAAACTGGCCAACAATTGAGTGAAAGGAAATCAAAATGGCGACTGTGGGGAAAAAGACACAGGTGAAGAGCGGCTCAGTGAAAGAAATCACATACATTAGCAACCAAATGCTGCAGAATACTCTTCAGGAAAAGGGGATTACTGTTGATTACATCATCAAAAAGACAATGGAAGGAAGAGTCTTTGATTCTCATCTCTTGAAAAGCATAGAAGCCCCAAAAACACATTATTGTATATTAAAAAACAGAACATGTTTCTCCCCTGTGGAGACTTCATCAGGTCTCAAAGTGAATGCCAATGCCACAATATGATATCTGCATTCAATTCACAACTGCTTCCAACGAATACTAATGCTCAGCAAGGGCACATTTTAGACTGGCAGCATTAGGATAACTAATAATTTAGGAAGAAAACTTTGGATAGGAATCAACTCCATATTGACTCACTATACACTTGTCACTATACACAAAACTTGTCTTTGTGTCTTTGTGGAACAGTCCGAATACTGTTAGCAAGACAATACACGTGTCATTTCCCCAAACAAAGCAAAGTCACAACTGTCTAGTCCAACACATTTAAACATCTCACATGATTTGATGATTTGAGTACACTGAATTGGACTCAGACGGTGAAACAACAATGTGTCCCACAAACAATCTCCTCAGCATCAACTCAGCATTACTTATTCTCAACTAACATAAAGCTTTTTGTTGCATGTGCTCCCTGCATGCATACCACAGTTTTCGTGAAATCAGCCAAGGAGCTGAACAACGGGGTCAACACACCATCATGAACCTTTCTAATGTTTTAGAGTTTTGCTCATTTTTACACTACATAAACATACCTTTTATCTGTACCCCCTGAAAACCACTGTATGGCCTCGTGCATCATTAGACTAGCTATTTCATGGCCATTGGCTTTCCTTTTTATGTGCAAGTGTAAATTGCTCACTACTAAATAGCAAAATATCAGATTGGAACCTGATTGTGGTGGGCCACAAGGGAGGTTAGTTAGCCATGTTTCATTTTGATTACTATGATGGTGTATTGACCCATATTACATTATGCTTTTTAGTCTGCTAAACAGATGGTGTTCAGCTCCATTACAACCCAGGCCTCCTCATCTAGACTTCCTAATCCAGCGGGGGAAGGTATGAGCATTGAGCTGAAATCTTGCGTGGCTGGTGTTTTAGAGCACAGTGTTTAAACGCATTTAAACTCATTCTTGTTTTGAATTCTCCTCAGCCTGACACAAAATGTACTTTACTTACAAAAAATCTTACACCCTGTTAGTTTAATCACATTTTAGTCTGTTCAATAACGTGTGCATGGAATATTTTGATCTATTTACAAGGAAATGTGGTTCCGAAAGCCCGCGAGGCCTTTGATGCCATTAAAAAGTTTCCAGAGGTCCCCAACCAAAGTTACACATAGTGAATTTAGTTGTACAGTATAAGCAGTTTGGTGGATGTAGCTTTTTATGATGTGTGATGTGTGCTTGCATGTGTGTGTGTGTAATTTATGTAAGTAATTAATTACAAGGTCCGTGCGCCGGCCTAGTTTCTGTTCATAAAGTGATGGAATATTAACTACCTTTGAAGCAATTTCCCCAAAATCTTACATATATATTATGTAAGAACTAAAGGTCGTACACTCCCATCACTTTGCTTGCCGGCCCCTTGAAATCAGAAACTGGACTGAGTCTGCCTGTTCCACCTGTACCTCAGCAACATATTGTAAGCAACTTCAGGGGCCCTCCAGCCACCCTTGGTAGTGATATGCTCTAAGTGTTGTCTGTGGCACGCAGTCATTGTATTTGGAGGCTCAGGAGATTTAAACAAGAAAAGTATGACATTATTTCATATATGAATGTGTATTGTATTTCATATGTTTTTTTTGTTACCAGTAACTGCACATCTAACACACCCACACACCCACACACCCACACACACACACACCTGTCTCATCAACAAGTCTTTAAAAGGGTCATCCGGACATTAACGTTAACTAACTTTCTCTCAGTGTCTGTTTTGCCCCTCCCTAACTCATTCTTCTCACTTGTCTGTCTTTCGCTCTCTCTCTCTCACACACACACACACACACACACACACACACACACAGCACACACACACACACACACACACCCCCTCGGCGGCATTTCCTTATCTTCCAAAGACAAAGCCAAGGCGTTCAGAGTCGTTATTAATTTTGTAGGGCGACTTCAAACAACCGCCAACACTGATGTGTCTTTACTGTTAACATTTCATTCCACATCCAGACGCTTCGTCACTTTTATATGAAGTTCATTTATGAAGTCTGTGTTCATTAAAGGAGGCCAATCCCTATCGCGCTGAGGCTGTGACATTCTCTGCCCCCTAAACTTCAGTCTGATTTTAGTTTTTGTGATGTTGGTTGGATGGGACATTTCCACAGAGAGAGACAGAAAAAGGGAGGGGGAGAGAGAGAAAGAGAGAGTGATTCACAAGCCCCTTCTGAGGGCACGTCCATTGCACAGATCACACTGGAGGCAGGGTTCAAATCATAATGATACTTTTACTTACTTAATTAAAGCACAAGACAACTTCAGCTTATCTTCACTCAGTACTGGGTGGAGGCTCTGTAGCCGTTTGCTGGTCTTCTCCCTGTGGACTGCAGTCTTTGGCCCAATCCCAATGTCCCCCCTAAGGCCTAAGCCCTGAACCCTCATAGACTTAACTGACGTCACCTGGTAAGTGCTTGAGTGCGAGAGGCTGCAAGGGCTCGAAATTGTGTGAATAGGAATGGGACAGCACTTTGCGACATATTGCGTTACCTTGACGATACCAAAAAAAAATGTATGTACGATTGTGGGTTTTGGGACTTTTTATTTTATGTTTTTTACTTTCTTCACCCAGGCTCGTTTTGTCAAAACAGCATCATCATCAAGCAAAAATTTTAATAAATGGTTGATGAATAAACATTTGTCCTCCCATTTGTTTACCGTTTTTTTTACCGCTTCCGGGCTTCCCCTGGTAACCCTGTATTTATCGTCACAACGCTATGAACTGTGGGTAATTCCCTCAGGCAAAGTCTGCATCGACGTGGACTTACGGAAAGTGTGCATAAAGGGCTCTAAACCCTCGCGGACTTAGCGGGAACGCGCCTCAAAGTCCGTGAGTCCGTGAGGGGGGACATTGGGATTGGGCCATTGTGCTTCATCAGCTCCCACCTGGCTGAGTGCAATGCGCCTCACCTGGGGCAAGATGGCCAACTGGCTGTTGCTTGCTGGGGAATGTAGTCCCTTCCCCACAGTTCCCCTGTGGCAGATGCCCCAGTCTGCCACACGTGTTGGTTGAATAATTATTTGGCTTACCTTAATAACATAATAATAACATTTGTCCATTTTGCTACGCTCTATTGATATAACACAATATTCAACCTGTAGGCTAACGTTGAGCATCAGATACTTTTCATATCCATCATCAGGACTACGGCTGGTATGCAGTACAGGCACACAAGTCAGACAGACAGGGAGACAGACAGGTAAACAGATGGTGACGGGAAGTCAGACAGATATGCTGTGTTCAATGCAAACTCACAATGTGTGCAACCTCTGCATAGGGTCAATAGCTTTTCATGGATTGGAAATTAACTTCATTCAATGCGGTGTGTGTGTGTGTGTGTGTGTGTGTGTGTGTGAGAGTGTGAGTGTGTGTGTGTGGAGGGGGGGTGAGTGGAGGATTGACAGACAAAGAATGCAGAGGAGGAACCTAGGGAGGTGCAGTAGAGAAGAAGAATGAGGGACAGACAGACAGTCAGAAAAAGGAAGGAAGATTAAGAGGATAGGGCAATGCAATAGAAAGAGAATGAGAGTGTGTGTGTGTGTGAGTGAGAGAGAGAGAGAGAGAGAGAGAGAGAGAGAGAGAGAGAGAGAGAGAGAGAGATCAATAGAAAGAGAAAGAAGAGGGCAGTGCAGAGGAAGAGTGAGACAGGCTGAACAGATGAAAGGCTGTCTGCTGGTCTGCTCCCAAACTGGAGAATTGAAATTGATCTCAGAGACAAGTCAAGTGTGTGTTTTCATGTGTGTGTGTGTGTGTGTGTGTGTGTGTGTGTGTGTGTGTGTGTGTGTGTGTGTGTGAGTGAGTGTGAGAGAGAGAGAGAGAGAGAGAGAGAGAGAGAGAGAGAGAGAGAGAGAGAGAGAGAGAGAGAGAGAGAGAGGCTGATTGACTGAAACAGACAGAGACAGTGGGGCACAGACATCTGGACCTCGGTCAGATACTATTTATTAAGGTTCAAATACTTTCAAATGACTATTACTGCTGGGTCACATACTATATGATTGAGTTTCAAATACTTTTTCCCGCTGGGTCAAACATTTTCAACTCTTACTGAACTTAATTTCCCTTTAAGCAGCTCCAAAGGGAGGAAAAACAGCTTGATCCGTCTATATCTCCATGTTGAAGGCTAACCCTTTGTTTGCTCTATTTTGAGTAAGACACCGTTTTGTTAAAGCTGTGTATATCGATTGTGTGTGTGTGTTCAGATATGTGTGTCTGAGTGTGTGCCTTTGTGTGATGCATGCACGTGTCTGACTGTATGGGTGTGTGTGTGTGTGTGTCTATGTTGATAACACATTAATGAGTGTCTGTCTGTCTGTCTGAGCGTATGTGTGCGAGTGTGTGTTGATAGCCTGATATCCCCAAATTAGTGGATCTTATCTCCCTCTGCATTATTAGCAAGCCCAGACGATCTGAGCACGTGCAGAAGGGAGATTTGTTCTGAGCACGTGCAGCAGAAGACGTCTCTAGCTGATGCCTAATATCTTTTTTTCTATTAGATGAAAATGTATACCTGAGGCCAGGAAAAAGCATGGGAGAGTAGAGGACTGTAGTCGTCTTGCCCTGTGTTGGAAAGAAAAACTTCACCAGAAGACAAGCAGGTTTCTTGTCTGTACTATGGAGGAATCATAAGTCCCCCATCAAATGCTGAGCACAGCTCCGAACCAGTTTCGAGGAATAAAAACTGAAACAAAGGATATTTTACTAGCAACAGAAAAACAACTTCAATTGTTTTCCGAACAGAAACGTTCATTTGAAATTACTCTATTTACTGGTTACCAACATTATTTATTAATAAGTCGATTTTGTCTTCATCTGTAATTAAGATTTCACAAGAAATACTTACCTTCAAACTCCCAAATGTCTCAGATCTACCTGGGATGCATGCTCTCAGTCTCAAGCAAGCATGCATCCCAGCATCTCCAGAGCAAGATGTCTGTGGCTCTGAGCATTTCCACATCCAGTCACCACTTATCACTACTAGCACACACAATTCATGGAAGAGCAAAGGTAAATTGAGCTTATGTGACGTGAATCTTATTATTTGCGTTAATAGCGTCACACATACTGTACATAATAATGTGTTTTAAGCATATTGCACACGTGAATGTAAAAAGAACAGTATTAACCTTTTAATTTAGGAACATTTGTTGGGGGTGGAACATAAGAACAGAAACGTTAAAATATTGGTTCTGCTTGGAACGAACTGATTGAAAAAAAAAAAATCTGTTTTTAAGTTGGCCTGATCCCAGCCAACATGCCCATGAAGGCCCCACATGGGTTAGTGATGGGCTGGTACTTACAACCCACATGGGGCCCATATTAATTTGCTCCATATAGGCCCCGTGTGTGTCACTAACGGGGCCCGTGTGAGCAATCATCTTTTAAATAGGGCCCATACATAGACTGGAGCTACCCCAACTGGGGCCCACATACAACCCACCAAAAAGCCCACTTCAAGTCCACGCCCAGATGAAATCCATATAACCTAGGTAAAACTAGTGCGGGTCCCACATGAACATGTTGGCTGGGATGCTAAGTTTAAGGTTTTCATTTATATTCAAGGTTGGTGTAAACGCCCGGAGGATAACTGAGGTGGACTGTGTGAGGCATAGAGCTTCCTGGGCATAAAATTGTTTTCAACAGAGAGCACCTGGTGTTTATGGAGCCTGGCTACTTTCGGAGGCAGATGTTTATTTCATAAAGCAGATGATTATTTGACTAATTATAATATAGAGCTACACTCAAACACCTGTGTGCACTGCTTCCCCTAAAATTTGTTCATCATATTTTATTACTTATAGTATAAATGTCTTCTCAGAGTGCCATGATGCCGTCCTGCTGGCTTGTCTGTCAAAGTTTGAGGAGATTGAAGTAGCAACGTTTCCTCCCTCATCATGCAGCCTGCTCACATGGCAGCTATGGCAAGACTGCATCTTTCCATTGATTTCTTTATTTTTAATGTCTGCAGAGGTTTTAAAATAGTCATGTATCGTTGACAGGTAGGTAAACCATCTTCTATCTATCTTCTATTTGTTGGAGACCGGTGTTGATTTGCTGCGATATGACAGTTCCTCAATGCTTATTAGATATTTATATACTAAAAAAGAGTGGCGTGATGAATACGGAGACTATTCTTCAATTTGGAGGATCCAGGTTCAAGCATCCGCCACGTTGAAGTGTCCTTGAGCAAGACGCTGCCCTACCAGCTCCGGGGTGCTGTTCTGTAGCTGATCCTGCACTCTGATAAAACAGGATATCCTTATGGGGATCAATAAGGTTTCGTGTTATTATTGTCATTATAGAGATATAGCACTTTCTCCAGTGGTTATCGGAGAAAGGCTGTTATTTGAGACCTGACATGAAGTGGAGGTTCTACGTTATATGGAATAAAAATCAATAACAACATGTCTTCACAACAGGTATCTATGGCAAAGTGATCATAGTCATCAATGGATTTTCTCAAGCCTTTTTATAACTTGAGAAAATCTATAGATATTATAACAAAAACGTTCTTTCTTTCTTTCTTTTTCTTTCTTTCTTTCTATGTCTGTCTTTCTCTAAGTGTCACACTCTGTATATCTCTCTGTCTCTCTCCATCTTTCCCTCCATCTCCCTCACATATATTTGTTTCTGCCTCTCTCTCTCTCTCTCTCTCTCTCTCTCAGGTGAAGAATCAAAGAGACACAGGGGGGAGGGAGACAGAAAGTCATTCTCATGCAGCCCAGCGATTCACAGTGCAATCACAGGGAATATGCAATTAACAGGGAAAGCCTTCAGTCAATACGACGTTCTGTGTACTCACACACACCTCCTCTACACTTTACTCCTCGCTCCTCATCTCTTCCCTCGCTCGCTCCCTCTCGCCCTCCTCCACTTCTTTCCCTCTGCTCCTTCTGTTGAGTGCTTCCTCCTCCTAGTTTAAACCCAGATCATCACGGAAAGAGCTCCTTCCTCCTCCGCCTCCTCTCCTCCTCCTCTCCTCCTCATGTCTTCCATTGTTTCTGATTTGTCACTAACCTGTACCATCATCATCCTCACTCCCTTGCTTCCCTTTCCTCTCCTCCCTCCCACCAGCACCCACACTCACACCGCATTGATCATTACCATCACCACCTCCTCCCAATCTGTTTACTCTCTCCACCCTTGCCACCTCCCTCCCTGCCTCAGCTCCCTCAGTGGCATCCTAATTCTGCTGGTTCCTCTCCTGGTCCTCTCTCCTCCTTTTCTACATCTGTTTTCCATATCCGTGCCTGCTGCTGTTTTCCTCACAGTGTTGGTGCTAACAGCTCCGAACCACAAAATGGGCCCTGGATGCTCCCATGTCTGTAGGAAGTCGGTCTCCCGTTCATTATCAGTGGAACCGGTTCGGCATTTCGTCCGGGGAGCGTTGGCTGTCTGGTTTCTAGCTTTGGGAGAGACTTGTTCATGTTCACAAATGTAATGTTTACTCCTCTCCTCCTCCTCCTCCTCCTCCTCTCTCTCTTGTACACTCTGTTCGCTACACCCCCACCACTCCTCATTCTCCGTCATTATCGTCTCCTCCTCATTTCAGCCATTACACTTCACCTTTTGATCCCCGCAGGTTCCTCGCTTCCTCCCTCCCTCCCTCTCCTCCTTCCCTTCATCCATCCCTCGTTCTCATGCTCCTCCCTTCGTCATTATCATCTCCTCTCTCGAGGCTAACTTATTTTTCTTTTTCTTTCTTTCTTTCTTTTCACTTCCCCCCTCTTTCGCTCCCTCCTCCCTCCCTCCCTCCCCCTGCCCTGCTTCCCTCCCTTATTTTGCATTGCAGGGAATTGATGCAGAATGAAATGTGCTGTATAAATATGTGTCATGAAATATGGATAAGAAAACATGTGGATTTGCTGTTCGGACTTTGAACTGAAAAGACAGAAAACATAGAAATTATGTGATGATCTGAATTTTGCACATAACCGATCATAACTCCTAAGCATGTTTTTCTTCAGTGTTACAATGTGAACAAATCCATACAGAGACCTCACACTGTCTGTCAGTCCAGACTAATTTCACCTAAAGCTAATTTCAGAGTGAATAATGTCTTCAATTCAATACATCAAAATGGAAATAAAGTCAGTCCTAATAAAACCATCGGGGTACTGGATCAACATTTGCCATGCAAATATGGATTGGGACTTTAAACTTCTCTGGAATTACTTCTTTCCTTCAGCTAATTGGAGAGTTTTGTCTGATTTAAAATCAGCAGGCGTCTCCAAGGTTGATAAGTCACTATAGCCACAGTTTTATTGTCAGGGAGGGGAGCGAAGTAAAAGAGACTGAGAGCTCAAGTTTTAATCAGGGAGCCAGATGTTTTCTTAGAGAACTTTCTGGAATCACCAGGGACCTTCCTCCAGTTCTCCTCCTCTCCCTCGCTTCTCTCCCCCTTTTCTCTCTAATCTCTCCTCCTCCTGTTCCTCTGCCTCTTGCCTTCTCAATCCGTCTCTTATCTCCATCCCTCTCTCTCTATCTCTCCCTTCTCCCTCTTTCCATCCTCTCACTTCAACATTCCTGTTTGTCTCCCTTTTCTGTGTTTTCATCTCCCTCGCTCTTTCATTCTCTGTCTGGCTCTCTCTTTCTCTTTTAGTCTCTCCGCTTCCTATCCTTTTCTCTGTAAGGCCTCATGTTTGACTTTCAGCTCTCTTAGGAGAACAGGTGTGTTCTCTATTAGCTCACAGCAACACACACACACACACACACTTGCATACACACCTGCAAACACACACCATAGCAATCACAATTCACCTCCAGACACTTAGACAGAGGCTTTGTGTTTGTATTGGAAGACTGGAAGACATCTTGGGTAATTCCCAGTAAAACAAAGCAGTTCAACATTCTGTTATAATATAAACAAAAAGGTCTTAAAACGTTTTCAGTCAAAGTGAGTAAATGTAGTCTCTCACCCTGGGACCCCTGCTCATTAAAATGTACTGGGATCCTTGACCTGTGGGGACCCAAGTTGAGTAAATTAAATTTCTCACCCTGGGACTCAATAAGATATACTTCTACTCTTCTCCTAAAAAGTTTTTCAACCTGGAGCCCAGGCTCATTATAAATGAATAGTGCTGTTGTTGTTGGGGTGCCCACCAGGAACAGGCCTCACAGTGCATTTAAGGTGTTGACCCACGGTTCACAGTTTACATCACAGTCTTCAGATTAGATGAGTCTGGATTCGTCCAAAGCCATGGACAGAGTTTGGATTGGACATCGGACATTGCATTATTTACAGCAAACACTTCTTGAAAAGGGGCAGCAAATATGGCACTCCTAGCTCAACCTGGTGCCAAATGTATAAAACTCTGTGTAGATTTAGGTGTAGAAACATGTGTACGCACAAAACAGGAAAAATGCATCGCTCAGATGTATAAAACCCCACGTACGTCTGTTCCCACGTGTTTTTTCTTCATACATCTCAATCATCCTTAAATTGCGTGCACGAGCCTTCTGACCATGCCCACAATTTACGATATATGGCTTCCAACACACCCCCAATTGCCTGGTTTGCATATAAAGGCGGATTATTTAGAAGCCTAAACTCTGGTATTACCAACCAAATGAAACAAGTTGAATGGCAGAAAGTAACCGAAACCATCTCCCTTTTAAAAGCCCAATGCAACGCTCTACCACAGAGCGCACGGCTGTACACCACATTACAGCGTCTGTTGTGGCTCATTATACAAAACAATATTATATACATATATTACATTTGGGAAACCGGACATCGCTGCAAATTGCATTTTGATGTTGGCCTGTTCAGCTGCTGTGTAAGGGAACCTGATGTATTTATTACTCAAAGAAATGATGCCACCCCACGCCATGGGCATGATATCCCTGATCTGTCCGCAAGCTTCAGCTGAAACGTCCCCGTCGCTAAAAACCCGATTGTTGTCAATACCTGTAGATGGACGGGGATGGCAGGGGTCTCCGAGCGTGCCCAACACAGGGTCCAGTTCAGCACACAATTAGAAGAGAACAGCTCTTGGAAATCCACTGGCGCATTAGCCAGTCAACATCATGGACCAGAAAATCAGTACGGTCTCTGAAGACTCGTTCTCGCCTAAATTGCGCAATAGCAATATCTTCCAGCAACGCCAAGGCAGCCATCGTATCATTTGGAACAGCCATTACGCACAGCTACAGTCTTTATATAGTGACGTTTTAACGACCTGTTAACTGGTCACACCTGAAGGTGTATCCCCAATAATATGCTACAAAATAATCATCTTTATTTATATACAGATCATGTATTTATTTGTTTATTTATATAAAGATCATTATCATAAAGCATAGTGACAAACATATTTACTCAAGATAGAACGAAATGAAGGCTTGTCAAAAATTTTTTATTAACCACTCACGCATCATAGTGGATGTTTTTTTGCGCCCGTGGATTTTGATACATTTGGATTCCTGCGTGGAAAGTGACGTACGTACACTTTTCGTGTGTACGCATGGTTTATACATTTGGCCCCTGGTCTTATTTACGGCTCTGGACTCAAAAAGCCATAACGAACCATCAGAGTATCCATTCCCTCTGCATCCGTCCACTGTTGTCTGCAGAGAGTGAAAGCCAGTGGATCTGATAGTAGGAAGTAAGGATCTGACACAGCAAGTTAACATCAGCAGTTAATGATAGCAATTGAGAAATCAGTTGTCAACATGTCTGTAAATATTTTAAGTCGTACGTGTATAGAGGAAAGCACACGTTTTAAAATGAGAGCATCATTTTATTATGGTACCATCCTAATCACACTAATCACAGATTATTTTCCACTTTGCTGTTCATCCTGACTGCAATGCTGTTGAGGGAAGTGATTGCTAGCAAACATTGCTGATGCGTTCACGTGGTATCGGAAGAAGTGAACGAACGGGATGACAGCTTATTGCTACAACTTGGAAGCGTTCAGGTTTTAAACTCGTTGGAACACCCACATCAAAACAGCTTTTTATTTATGGCTTTAAAATCAACCACAAATGAACTGCAAAAACAAAACGTCCCATATGACCTACTTGTAATTACCACTAGGAGGCTGATGTAAGTGGTTTTTCCCAGTTGGCAGGTTGTATTCCTGGTAATGATAGGTCAAGATAAAACCATGCACTAAACACTTCAGTTGACCCTGCTGTGGAAACATATCCCTTGCTCTGCTTGTCAACGGCAACGCAACCAATCTAGTGCAGGCATGAAACAAAGTTGTATTTCTCAAAGACTACTCATGACAGACACATGCATTTAGCTCTGAATGTACTTTCAGCTTGTGTGTAATTTTGTCAGAATGAACCTTGAAAGTTTTTCATCTGCAGATATCTGCAGCAATAGACTGCGGTTTATCCCTCGGCATGTTGTGCGATGCATCTTTTCTTTTTAGCATCTTTTTTCTCACACAGAATTACAAAACTTCACTCCCTCTGATGATTTCAGACATTTTCATTGTATATGTGTATCTAGAGGAAACTGGATTGTTTATGGTTTCCTTGTTTAATGACTTGTATTCAGTAGTTTTGTTTCCCCCCTATGTTTACAGTGGTACACCAGGTCCCCAACTTATACAATTTCAAAGCACTTAATTGAATGTCTTCTTCATTGCCACGTGCTTGTTCCTACTGGTGTTATAGCAATAATGTTCTTGGCTGCACTTCATACCTAACCGCATTACTGTTGTACCCATAATTATAATAATGAACATCCTCAAGGGTATTATGGCTTTTATACTTTGATAGCGTGCATTTGTACTGTCCTCAGAGCGGCCTACATACATCAGAGCCCAAGCTCAAGGTATGAGCACAGTGAAAGCCCAAAGGAAACCCCATTGAAGCCTTGGCTTGTGCACAAGCAAATCATAATCTTTAGCTATCCTCCTGATAGCGTGACCGGGGACAAGGGGCTCTTGTTCAGTTGCCCCAGGCCCTTGGGAACCCCACTTGGACCCTTGTGTTAATACTGTGATTATTGTTTCTCTGCCTTCCACCTAGCAGGTAAAGAAAATGAATGAATGAATGAATGAATGAATGAATGAATGAATGAATGAATGAATGAACGAACAAACAAATCAAATCAAATCACATTTATTTGTATAGCCCTTAATCACCGTTACAGTCTCTAAGGGCTTCACAGTGCCCAACATGTGAAAATAACAAATGATTAGTATACGACATCCCCCAACCAACAAATAAATGAATGAACCAACCAACAATAACAATTGGTTGTATTGCAACGAATTGTATCCTAGTCCATTCTGTGCTGATACATGTCCAACAGTGTGAGCTTAGACTTGAACTTTAGCTATCGCTCTTCTTCCCTCTCTGTCTCTGTCCCCTTCCTCTCTTCCTCTCCTCTCTCTTACTTATGTCTCATTCCTGCAGTCTACTAGTGGCCAGTAGATGGCAGCCTTACTACACGCTGCTATGGAAAGGAGCTGTCCATTGTACTGAATGGAGGTTCTCTCTCTCTCTCTCTTAGTAACTGGCTACTACTCTGACCAATCTATCTATCTATCTATCTATCTATCTATCTATCTATCTATCTATCTATCTATCTATCTATCTATCTATCTATCTATCTATCTATCTATCTATCTATCTATCTATCTATCTATCTATCTATCTATCTATCTATCTACCTACCTACCTATCAATCGGTCAAACTGTCTCTCCACAGTGAAAAGCAGCAGCAGATGTGTGCTGTCTGAAACTACCCTCTCGTGTCTGTTGTGTTGAAAGTGACACATTCTTTTTAAGAGCGTATGCTGTTATGAAGACTCCCACCAGTAGATGTAAAAAAATTATATAAAATGACTTAACTAGCCCGATGCACAGAGAGCTACCAGCTTGATGGATGACTCAGAGTAATGCTGTGAAATTGCTCAACCCACACACACACAGCCACTCACTTGAACACACACGACACACACACACACACAAACACACATACACACACTAAGACGTGCATATGACACACACTCTTGCCATGGACTTTAAAGGCCACGATATCAAAGTGACTTGTGTTGAGGCAACTGAGGTGGTAAACAGTGCCTGAAATAAGAACGGGGATTGGCAAGTGGAATAAAAATCAATGTGGATTAACAAGGTGGGATATTAGGAACAAATCCATTATGAAACCTCTTTCAAACAAAACAAATTAAATGCAGCAAAATTAAGTTCATTTCAATTTCACTATCATTTCATTTTGCAGTAGTTACCATTGTATGTGTTTATTCTGATCACTGCCATCTCCCCACTTACAAACTTACAATACAGACAGTTACACATCCCCGTGCACATTCACATCCATCACCTCGTGTGTTTGAGGCTCCCCCCCCCCCCCCGGGGCCTAGTGTGGATGGTATTTGTGGGTCCCCATGCCTGATTGGTATCCACTTGGGGTGCTTGCCGTTTGACAACCCCCCCCCCCCCCCCACGGTGAGATACTGCAATGGATCGGCGGTGACACGTATCATCTGCATGGCCTCTGAATGTTTCCTGTGGTGGACGTCCCGGGGCTCAGCGGACTAAGTCTCAAGTCTGTGTTTGGAGCGTTGTAATCTCGTTAACGTGATCCCCTGCACACGCCACCGGGGACCAGGGGGGGGGGGATCAATACCTGGCTCCTGGATCCGTTTGGGGCGCCTACACACACACACACACACACATAGAGAGAGAGAATCAGAGTGGTGTTTATATGGCACTGGGATCGATTGACAAGAGGTACAGTGTGTGTGTGTGTGTGTGTGTGTGTGTGTGTGCGTGCCCAAATGGAGCCACAAGCAACAGGCACAGTGGTGGTTGGGTGTACATCAAGTGTCCTGATCAAATCGAATGTGTGTGTGTGTGCGTGTGTGTGCGTGTGTGTGTGTGTGTGTGTGTGTATGAGGTGGATTCAGGCCTACAACATCATCCCTCTTGCTTTCGGTCTCCTACCATCTCTCTCTCCTTTTTCATACCTCAGTCCTTCACAACCCAACGTTCTGACCTCCTCTCTCTCTCTCCCTCTGTCTCTCTCTCCTTTCTATCTCCTTTCTTTCTTTTTCATTGACCTCCTCCATCCCTCCCTCATCTTCCCTTCTACCTCCCTCCCTCTCTTTTCCCCTTCACTTCCCCTCTCTTTTGCTTTCCTATGACTTCTCTCTTTCCTCCTCCCTCCCTATCCCTCTCTCTCTCTCCTTCTACCTCTCTCTTTTTTCTCCTCCCTTCCTCCTTTTCTCTCTCTCTTTCCCTTCGTCCCCTTCCTACTACCCCTACTCCCTCTCACTTCACTTCTACCTCCCTCTCTACCTACTTCTACCTCTGTCTCTCTCCCCCCTCTTTCTCTCCCTCCCTCTCCCTACATCACTTTCTCCCACGTCTCTGTCTTTTCTTCTACCTTCGCATCTTTCCCTTCCTTCCTCTCCCTCCCTCCATACTTCTACTCTCCTCTCTCTTTCCTTCTACCTCCCTCTCCTCCCTCCTTTCACCCCCCTTCCCTGCTTCTTCCCCTCCCTTTCCCTCCACCCCTGTCCCTTTTTCCTCCCTCCCTCCCCCTCTTTTTCTCCTCCCTGCCTTTCTCTCTATCCTCCTCTCTCCTTCTGTCTCCCCCTTTATCTCTTCTTTTCCTTCTTAATCCCCCTCTCCCTCCCTCTTCTCCTTACCCCTTTCCTCCACCCTCCCTTCATCCTTCTTCCCTGCATCCTCCCCTCCCTTTTCCTGTCTTCTCCTCTCTGTCTTTTCTCCCCTTTCTCTCTTTTTCTTCTTTATCCCTGTCTCTCTCCCTCCCCCTCCCACTTCTACCCCCCTTTCCATCCTCCCTGTCTCTCCCCTCCTTCCTCCCTCTCTCTTTCCTTCAACTTCTCTCTCTCTCTCCCCCCCTCCCCCCCACCCCCCTCTCTCTCTCTCGCTCTCTCTCTCTCTCTTCAGTCGTCGGTTGCTTGCTGTGCTGTGCGGACCTATCAACCACCTCACCTCTCCTCTCTCTCTCTCTCTCTCTGTCTCTCTCTCTCCCTCCCTCCCCTCTCTCTCCTCTCCTTCATTGAATCTCTTCATCTCTCTATCTATGCTCTGCTCCGGTCTGTCTCTGCTATGACAGCTCACACCAGCGGCGTGTTGCCCGATCTCAGACCGTCAATCCGTCACCGGTTATTCTCTCCAGACGTTACCATGGACGAGTGCGTGCCGGATATTTCTGATTGATTTTCGGGGTTTTATTTTTTTAAAACGCAAAAAAAAGGGGGGGGCGGACGTCCTTTTCCCCCCCACCCCCCCGCCTCCTTGAACCAAGCGAAGCGGCAAGGGGAAAAGGCTTTAAATCCAGCCAGCTTGGATTTATTTAACAGCAAAATGATGGTTTTGGGAGCGCCGGGGATGCTGCTGATGAGGAGGAGGCTGAACGTGAAGACAACGGGGACGCTGAGACGCGACGTCCCGCTTCTCCTCCTGCTAGGGGTTTTAATGGGGGATTTCTCCTCCTCCAAGGGTGAGTTTTCTATTATGTTGAGTTGATTTGTGTCTGTGTAGGGGGATTCAAGGGTTGTCTGTGTGTGAAAAATAATTTTCGCAAGTCGCTCTGTATGTGTGTGTGTGTGTGTGTGTGTGTGTGTGTTAGAGAGAGCGAGAAAGGGAGACAGAAAGAGCTGGTTTATTCGTGCCGTTTCGTTGCTGCGGACAGTGTGTGTGTGTGTGTGTGTGTGTGTGTGTGTGAGAGGGAGAGAGACAGAGAGAGTTAGGTTGTGTCTGTGTGCGCGCGCGTTAGTGGTTAGTGTGTGTGTGTGTGTGTGTGTGTGTGTGTGTGTGTGTGTGTGTGAGAGAGAGAGAGATAAAGAGTTAAGTGTGCGAGCGTTAGTGTTTAGTGTGTGTGTGTGTGTGTGTGCGTGCCTGTGTGTGTATGTGTGATAGAGAGAGTTAGCCTGTGTCTGTGTGCGCGCGCGTGCTGGGGGTTAGTGTGTGTGTGTGTGTGTGTGTGTGTGTGTGATGGAGAGAGATAGAGAGAGAGTGAAGAGTGTAGCGCCCAACTTCGACATAATGAAAAATTGGGGGGAAAAAGTCTATTCATTTTTAATTTTGTAGCCCGTCATGAACCTTGTGTATTACAACTAGACAGATATTCTCAGCAAGATAACCACATAGAATAGAAAACAATCAGATTATATGAATAATGGTGGAAATAAATCAAAGTCCATGTGGTGTCTCCATGCTCAGACATCAATGAGGAGGTGAGATCATCTGCGCCACAAACAAAAATAATCTTCAGTGGGTAAAATATTTCCAAATATGTCATCAACTCAAAAAGAAAGAAGAAATGAAAGGGCGATAGAGAGAGAGAGGGGGGGGGGGGGCGGGGGGTGGGGGGTAGAGATACTGCGTGGAAATTCACGTGGAAGGCCTAGAGAGGAATTCCCAGTTAATAATATGTGTTTTGTGGAGCCACACTCACAGAGGGACTGTTCACCGCTGTGTTGTAGTGGCTGCACTGAGTCTGATGGTATGGCTGGGGATGATCGCTGTGTCGGAGCCCGGCAGGTGTGTGTTGGGAGGGATTTCGTGACCAGAGCTGGATGAAAGTGAGGTTCCTGTTGTTGTACTGGTGCTGTGATGCTTGCTGCTCTGTAATATGTAGACGGTGCTTTCCTCTATTAGTAGTCTGGCTCTGTATAGCCGCTGATTTCTGTCCGTCTACCTATCTGTCTGTATCTGTCCACCTGTGTGTGTGTGTGTGTGTGTGTGTGTGTGTGTGTGTGTGTGTGTGTGTGTGATGTCAGGAGTGTAGTGAATGTAGTGGAAACTAAGGATGAATGGATAGATAGATAGATAGATAGATAGATAGATAGATAGATAGATAGATGATAGATAGAGAGATAGATAGATAGATAGATAGATAGATAGATAGATGAAATGCTAGTCCATGGCCCACATAGAGAAGAAAGTGTTAATGTCTTCCTCATTTGGAGGGAGCGTTACTGTTACTCTGTTCATCAATAGCTTCTCTGTGTGCCCTTCTCCTCCCTCTCTCTTTCTGCCTGTCCCTCTGTATTTCTCTTCCATTTCTCTGCCTCTCTCTCTCTCTCGCTCTCTCTCTCACACACACACACACACACACACACACACACACACACACACACACACACACACACACACACACACACACACACACACAGGCATCTGTCAGATTTTTTACCCTCTGTGATGAAGAAGAAAATGGCTTCTTAGACCATTTGAGAATCTGATGATTGTGTGTGTGTGTGTGTGTGTGTGTGTGTGTGTGTGTGTGTGTGTGTGTGTGTTTACGAAACATTTTGTTGCAATATAGTGCCTGTGCTTCTCCCTCACCAGTGATATATCTCGGGCTGTTACACACTATGCATTTATGTGCTCGGTGGTGTTATCTTGCTCTGTATTCCCCTGCCGTACATGTAGGTTGTCAACTTGGAAATAAAGGGATTTTGGTAAAAGTCTTCTTGCGAGACGATCGTGTATGTGATGAATATGATGATGGTGCGTTAGCAGCCTTTCTATTTTAAGCGACTCCTTCTTATCACCTGTGATGTATATCTCTCACCAATCTGTGTGTGTGTTTCCTATTCATGCACTCCCATACAATGATTAGCAACTTTAAAAATCAGCATTTTTTTCAAACTGATTTTGTTTTTTCTTATTACAAATTCATGTTAGTGTGAAATACGTCCTTAAATTGGTGTTTTCTTCATATATACCAACAGGATTTGAAATGAAGTCGCCCTGTATGCATGATTCTCTGTGTGTGTGTGTGTGTACATGTAGCATGTAATGGACATGAGGTGTGTGTGCATACGTGTGAAGGAGTGTAAGTAGCTTTCAGTGATAGATCATTGCTCTCAGTTTGAAAAATCAGTTTTGTGTAATATAAGTGTAAAATGTAATTTGATTTAATCCATTAACAAAGAGACCACAGACCATGCCTTTAAATCTCTCTTGTGATACACAGAAGACACAATATTCCATGTTCGTTGTAGTTATTGAGGGGTTAAAACTGACAGACAGAAAGACGAAAAATAAATGGGCAGATGGACAGACAGAGGGTGGCAGAGTGGTTTATAATTTATTATGTCAAGCCCCAGACTGCAGAACATGTGGTTCCACATTTTAAAATCCAAGACACAACTAATAATTGATTGTCTGGAAATGCCACCCAAAAATGTAATAAAAAGTCAGGTATGATCACACAGAAGGGCCAGCATCCACAATGAAGGGAGAACACAAGACCCAGATGGCATTAAATAATACATATATAATAAACAGTGTTAATGAATCTGGTGTTTTTTGTTCTTTTTTGTTAAACATTGATTTTCTTAAAATTGTAATACAATCTCCTCCAGCAGGTCATATATAATGTGTTTCCAGCCCTGTTTCAATTCTCTACGATATTAGCAGTTAAGTTGCTATGTAATCATTCTAATATAATATATACAAACTAGCACCACTTTCATTACTACTGTCATTACTGCTACTACTACTACTCGTAATAATAACCACCACAACAACCACAACAAGAAGAATACTAATAATAATTACTTTGTGTATCACTTTTCATAGTTGTCAAGTATTACAGTATTAATTAAGGTGCTATTCAATAATAATAATAATAATAATAATATAAATACTCATGTTAATTAATTAATGAATCATTACTACTACTACTACTACTACTACTAGTACTATTTCCACTATTACAACTACTACTACTATTACTATAATTACTACTACAACAATACTACTCCTACTACTTCTCATAATAAACATCATAACTATTTGTGTTGCTTTTTTCGTAACAAATTTGACAAGCGTTTGACAATTCCATTAATAAACCTTCAGGAATTATGAAGAAAATTAAATCTAACATAGCTTTGACAAAAAGATGGAACAAGTTCTGGCTAAACAATGTAACTATGTAGGATTGATTGATTGACATTTTCTCAGTCTATCACTGATAGACAGAAAAGATTTTTGCAATTATCGTAACCTATCATCAGACACTGTTCTAACATGGAGAGAGAAATAATGCATTTAGTCCATTAAACAACAGGTAGTTTCAGCCAAGAAATGTCCAACTGTGCCAATAATTCCCATAAAGCCCAGCTGGCACAATTATAATTGATTTATTGCTAATTGCACTCTACAGGGGAATGTACATAAAGCATTTTGGTACAGAGACACCCACAAACATGAGTATAACATGTTTGAGAAGTTGAGTTTAGATTCCCACTGGGACGATGAAGCACTTTAATCATTCACGCACACACACACACACACACTTACAGAAGCAAACATATGGACATGCATAGACACATGCATGCACACCCAAATCTGAATCACTATACTGAATTACTTTTTCATAGTGAGAATTGATTAAATGTCCCTACTTTGGATACGTGCACACACACACACACACACACACACACACACGCACACACACACACACACAGTGACAATTAGCTGACATTGAATCGATGCCAAACAACAAGACATTGGAACTAGCTGTCTATCCCTCTGCCCGGCATACTAATGTCACACACGGCATACACACAAACACATACACACACACACACACACACACACACACACACACACACACACACACACACTGCCCCAGCGGATGGGAGGAACAGCTAATTAAAACAAAGCCTTTTCAAAATCTTTTATGTGTGTGTGTGTGTGTGTGCATGGGCATGAGTGTGTGTGACATTTTGTTCAGTGATATTTTCAGGTACTTACGCAATAATTGTAGCCCCTCAGTGAGACCGAAGACCACAAAACAATGTTAGCTTGAGATAAAGCGGGAGGGAAGACTGTGTGTGTGTGTGTGTGTGTGTGTGTGTGTGTTTGTGTGTGTGCGTGCATGAAAGAGAAAGAGAAAGAGAGATCTCGTTGAATACTGATGATTTCCAGGTACTTGAGGAGTCCTTCTAGCTGTCCAGTGAGACCAGAAAACACACATACACTTCAATACAGTTAACTACTGCAAAGCACACAGTTCAACAGAGAGCACAGAGGTAGCAGAGAGAGATCTAGAGAGAGACCTAATAAATACGGGAAGCACTGAACCGTTTCTTTTACATCCTCACCCGTTCTGAACTTTACATACATTTATAAATACCAGGGCAGAACATTTGAACTGAAACACACTTTGCACAAAACAAACCAATGACAAAACGGTTTTCCCTTCTCTCGGGACCCTTCTGTGTAAATGGGCAGATGGACAGAGTTACAGGACAGTATTAACCATTAACTATCGACACAGAACACAAAGCACAAGGTAAATGTACATGGGTCATAATGCTTACAGTGTAATGTTGAAAATAAATGGCTGGAATGGCTTTCTGGCTGGAAAGCGAGCGAATCCATCTTTATACTGTTTGAATGACAGAACTTTACAAATGGCCGTGGCCTACATAGACTAATGCAGGGGAAGGGCAGTGTGAGAGAGAGAGAGAGAGAGAGAGAGAGAGTGTATGTGTTGAGGGGAGAGAGGGAGAGAAACAGAGGGACCGATTGAGAGAGAGGCAGAAAGAGAGGGAGTGTGTGAAAGAGAGAGATTGGGATAGAGAGAGAGGGGAAGAGGGGGGCGAGGGACACAAACATGCACAAAGAGACAGAAGGAGAGAGAAAATGAAAATGTGTTCCCTAGCAGACATGATTAGTCAGAAATGACTCTTCTATCTTGTGCTGCTCGGCTAGTAATGTCTGGCATTAAGTAATGACATCATAACCCTGTCCAACCTAAATTTATACCTCAGCTGGGGAGGGAAAGCCAGCTAGTCGACTAAAGGCTCTAGCAAAGAGGCTACATCTTAAAATCACTTGATATCATTAACTTGACTTCATGCATCTATGCTTGCAGTAAATACTGAATCAGAGCAGAATCTGTCATTTAAAGTCTGTAAATAAAAAAGCCACGCCACAATTTAAAACAGGAAATAAAAGAGCAAGGGTATATCACATGAGATAGGGTATGAATACACACCTTAAAAGCACAGACATCATTAAAGCAGTAGTCCATACCTTGCCATCCATTAGGGTGCAGAAGTCCACATCATTTCTATTTTACTTGTCAGACTCCCAGTGTAAATCACCATGGTAATGTTTTTCTAGAAGTTTCAAAAACATCCTCTATTCACCACTTGAATCTTTTTAAATGTTGATTGTCTGCATATACCCAGCCCCTGGATACAACTTCTCTACGACCTAATGGCTAAAGTGCTATTTGCTT
The DNA here is from genome assembly GCA_034670385.1 of Hoplostethus mediterraneus. Classification (NCBI taxonomy): domain Eukaryota; kingdom Metazoa; phylum Chordata; class Actinopteri; order Trachichthyiformes; family Trachichthyidae; genus Hoplostethus; species Hoplostethus mediterraneus. The sequence goes on from JAXDDW010000004.1 coordinate 16,418,193, forward strand.
TACCTCTCTATTAAAAAAGTATTATTAAATGTCAAAGATGAAAAAGTCTGCTGATTGCAGTGAGTTCTTTTGTCCGGTCACTTTTGTTTCTAAGCCCCTTGGTGGTGACGCCTCGCTGTGGTGGGAGCAGAGCCAGCCATTGCTATAAATAAGCATGAAATAAACTACTCAAGTGGAGTTCATAATGAAAGATTGGTTGGTATGGCGACAAGACATCCAAGAGAATCAGCATCCAAATTGAAATTGACAAATTATTCAAAACATAAACAGTTACTGTGAATGTCCACTGACAACGCCCCTGCTGTTTGACTCCATACTCAAATTTTGGTGAGTGGGAATTTGGTGGTTTATTGCCTAATCCTAAATAAATTACATATTGAATGCTACTTAGCTGATAGGTATATACAAGTTGTTTTTCTGCATGAAGTAGACTCAAGCTCTACTTTTGCTGCCACCCCCTCACCGCTATGCTTGGATTTTTTCCCCACAATCTTGTGCACCTGCTCTCATTTACCACACCTGCAAACCTTGTTGTTCAGTGGACATTCGTTCTTATATATAACTTCTTCTCACAGGTATCTATCTGAGCTGTCTAATCCTGCTTTTTGAAGCACCCCAGAGGCTATGCAGTGGGTGTCGTGGTTGGTGCATGTCCCTGACCCGAGGCCTGCTCCTCGACTTCGGTATTAGAAATGTAGGTCCAATGTGTTTCTGGATCAGCATGTCTGTCTGTCTTATCATTTCAATTCCCAGGCATTAGGATAACCATTAACATTACTGATGCATTTCCTCGTAGCTGTTTGCTGTTAGTATTCCAGTTTCTTACCAGGGTACGTCCCAGGGCTGGCAGGCTAACAGTAACAATGATAATAATAATGTGATGCTACTGATCCAGGTCGGGAACGTCTCTCCTCCAGAGAGGTCAGAGTTCAGGGTCAAGCGCCACTGATCCCAGATACTGAACCCAGTTGAAGGACAGGATTTGCAAGCAAAGGGGAGGAGGGGGCTAGAACAGAGATACAATACAAACCTACCAATCGGGTATAGTTTCTTGTAACTAGCAAGCTAGCTAGTTCTACTCAAGGCTATTTACATTTAGTAAAGTAAATCCACTATAGCTAACATAATGGAGCAGTTAGTCAGAGTGACACGTTCTGTATCCAACCAGTGCAGAGCATAGTGATCAGTCTCCGTGCACCAATCAGATAGCTCTCTGTTCTAGCCCCCGCCTCCCCTGTGCTTGCAAATCCTGGTACACACGCTTGCAAATCGTTTTGTCAGGCTTTGAGCGCTGAAACAGTGACAAAAGTCAGTGCGCGCAAGTGTAAAAGCGTAACTGAAAAGAGAGTTTTGTGAATACAAATCAGATTTTCTTGCTCAAATTGTTTTTCCCTCTTGCAAATCATGATACACATCTGAAAATAGTTTTGGAAGGGAAATACCTTCAAAACAGACAGTCTCTCTGCTCACTACGCCACGCTGCAGCTCCAAACGTAAGTATCTTTTGGTATGGTTGGTTGTTCAGCTCGCCATTGAATATGGAGGCTAATGTACACTGAGTGGACAACACATTAGGGCCACCTGCTCTTTCCAGGAAACAGGCTGACCAGGTGAATCCAGATGAAAGCTGTGATTCTCTATTAATTTCACCTATTAAATCCACTTCAGTCATGAAGGGAGATGGAGATGAAGGTGAGGATGTTAAAGAGGGTTTCTAGTCCTCTTGACAATCATGGACATGGATTCTACAGAATGGAGTGCAACTCAACAGCAGGATGTACAGTCAGTGTATCTGCTAATGTAACACTTCTATTATTTCAACCTTTGCTGACCGTTAGCATGACATTTCTTATGAGGTGTAGGCTAATGTCTGGCTAGCAGGCCAACATTAAGCAGGCTAATGTGTCTGTTAATGTTACATTAGTGTTATTTCATTTCTTTCATTTAGTTCCATGGTTTTGGGGCATAGTGTGTGTGACACTGTTTCAGCACACCTATGCTCTCTGTGTGTGTGTGTGCATGTTGTGTGAGGGTGGGTGTGTGTGTGTGTGTGCTCTACATATGGAGCCAATGAGTTACATTTCCATTTCAAAGCGACGAGTCAGCAGCAGCAGAAGCTACTTTCATCCATTAATGTGATTTTAGAGAGAGAGCGAGACAGTGAGACACACACAGAGAAATACACAGAGCCACAGTAATAATTACTCTGCAGGTTGGCGATGTGTTCAGATTGTATATCAGGGTATCTATCTCTCTTTTTCTCTCTCACTGGCCTTCCTCTGTCTTTTATTGTTCTTTAGGCAGATCGGTATGTGTTCTCCAGTTATCTGCAGTGTTTCAATGCGGCTGTCACTCACATTAACGGGTTTGGTGCTCTGCAAAATGTGTGTGTGTGTGTTGTTGTACCCCGTCTTTGTGAAAAGTTGAAAAGTCTGCAGAAGAATAAACAATCTGTGGATGAGAGCAGTTATTAGGGTTAGGCTCAGTATAATAGGATTAGGTTGAGGTTTAAGATTTTTAGTTAGAATTAGGAATGGAGCATCCTCACAAATGTGGTCATAAAAGTGCACGCTTGCCTTATTTCGTGTGTTTCTGTGTTGGTACTGTGTGCTCGAGTGCCCTGTAAGTGTCCGTGTGTAAGTGTGTACAGTATCAGTGTGTGTGTGTAGTGTTTGTTTGTCTAAGTGCATCCACGCAAAGCGTACAAGCTGTGTCGTATTAATGCGGTAATGCAGAGGCTGAAAAAGAATATGTTAGTTTAAGGATGTGTTTGGATGCGTATTAGTGTCTGTGTGGGTCTATTTGTTTGAATGAGTGTGTTCATGTGAAAGAATTGTGCACTTGCAATCAGGCTGGAAATGTGTGTGTGTGTGCACGCGTGCAAATAACAGTGTGTACAAACACATCAAATATGTACATGTCAATGAGGGGATCTGTATATGTTTGGAGCCCTGTGTGTGTGTGTGTGTGTGTGTGTGTGTGTGCTTCTACACATTTTTGGAACATTTTTATGTATCTGCATGAACAGCCTACATGTTTGTGTGTTTATGTGCATCCGTCTGTGTGTGTGTGTGTGTGTGTGTGTGTGTGTGTGTGTGTGTACATAAATGTATTAGCCACAGGCTATCTTTGCTCCAGTAGCATCGTTCTTATTCTATCCATATTTAATGATCGGTAATGGACGCTAGCAGTGTTGAACCTCCGTCGTCATCCTCCACGGTCCCCTGGTGCACACACAGGGAGACAGGAGAGACAGAGGAAGGGGGGCTGAAAAAGAGTTAGGGAGAGAGGGAGAAGAGAAACGGAGAGAGTGTTAATAGATGTTAGCTTGTTGAAAGCAACATCATAGGAGCACCGTTGAAGTGGTCCCCTGGTGCACAGTGTCACTGCAATACACCCCTACAAGGAAGGAGGGAGAGAAAGAGAGAGGGGGAAGAGAGAACCTGGCCAGCAGCCTGGCTTACTGACTGTCAGTTAGACTGATGGACTGACTGACGGACTGGTTGTTAGATTGATTGACTGGCTTGCTGGCTGATCGGTTGTATTACAGGCTGCTGCGTGACTCACTGAAGCAGTTGCTGATTTGTTGAATGTTTTTTACAAGGTACCTTCTAAGTTGCAGAGCAGGAGAGGAGACAGGGGGATGGGGGGGGGGGGGCAGCAGATGGAGAGATGGAGAGATGTTAGCTGTGTTTAAATTCTACAAAGGGTTTCATGGGTCCAAGGGCCAGGGAACTTACTTAGCACATAATGGCTGTTAAATTGTTACTTGTTAAATTTAAGTTTTATTTGTTTCCATTAAAGGCCACAATGTGCTTTCATTACTAATACTTCCTTCCATCCTCCGGGGCAAAATAGGGAGGATTTTATCAAATCAAATCAAATTTAATCACGTCAAACTGAATGAAATAAAATAGGGCAATAGAAAAAGGAATTCAACTCATCAATTCAAGTAAAAATAAAGATTAAAAAGACTTCAAATTGCAGCTCTGAGGTTTTCACGTTGCATATATAAAATTGAATGTAAATTGAGCGGTGTTGCCCTCTAAGCTGTAGAGGGGAGGGAGAGCGAAAGATGGGGAGGAGGAGAGAAATGGAGTGGAGAGGGAGAGAAGGGGACGAGAGAGAGAGAGAGGAGTGAGAGAGGGAAAGGGAGGAGACGAGAGGGCGGGAGACAAGGATGGAGGAAAAGGGGGAGGGTGTGGAAAGAGAGAGGGAGATGAGGGAGGGAAGGCCTTAAGCAGTGTGATAAGAGAATAATAAAAGGAAAGATTGAGCCTTGTAACACTCCAAGACTTCAGTTGTAGCAGTCACACACACACACACACACACACACACACACACACACACACACTCCCTCTCTCTTTCTTTCTCTCTCTCGCTCTGTTGCTCAGTATCACACACACACACACACACACACACACACTCCCTCTCTCTTTCTTTCTCTCGCTCTTTTGCTCAGTATCACACACACACACACACACACACACACACACACTCCCTCTCTCTTTCTCTCTCTCTCTCGCCCTTTTGCTCAGTATCACACACACACACTCACACACACTCACACACACACACACAGCTGTATGAAAATTGATGTAGCAGTGTCCTTTACAGGCCATTAAATCTGAACAACGGCAGACGCTTACTTCTGTCTGACAAATGATGGCTAAATAACACAGCCTGTCTGTCTGTCTGTCTGTCTGGCTGCCTGTCTATCTGTCCACCTGTCTTCCTGTCTCCAGTCGTGCTCAAACATCTGAGCGTTTGTTATCAGCATCTTCAGTATATGAGACGAGGACGTAAGTTAGTCTCTCTCGCTCTTCTCCAACTTCCTTTCCTACGCTCTTTACCTCTCTCTCTCCTTTACCTCCCTCTCTCTTTTCTCCCTCCCTGTCTCTCTTCTTCTCTCCCTTTTTGCCTCATCTTCCTCTCTCGCTCCTTTTACTCGTTGTCTTCTTTCCTGCCTCTCATTCTGTATCCCTTTTCTCCCTCTCCTCCTTCGCCTCTTGTCCGTCTCTCCTTTTTTCTCCCTCCCTCTCTGGTGTCTGTCTCTCATTTTTCTCCCCTTCTCCCTCCTCATCCCTTGTTCCTCTCCTCCTTTTCTCTCTCTCTTTCTCCACGTCTCTCCATCTCTCTCTCCCGCTTTGTCTCTTTCTCTCCTTTTCTCCCTCTACGTTTTCTCCCCTTCTCCCTCCTCATCCCTTGTTCCTCTCCTCCTTTTCTCTCTCTCTTTCTCCACGTCTCTCCATCTCTCTGTCCCGCTTTGTCTGTTTCTCTCCTTTTCTCCCTCTCTACGTTTTCTCCCCTTCTTCCTCATCACTTGTTCCTCTCCACCTTTTCTACCTCTCGTCCTCCACGTCTCTCCATCTCTCTCTCCCGCTTTGTCTCTTTCTCTCCTTCCTACGTTCTCTCCTTTTCTCCCTCTCTACATTTTCTCCCCTTTTCCCTCCTCATCCCTTGTTCCTCTCCTCCTTTTCTCCCTCTCGTCCTCCACGTCTCTCCATTTCTCTCCCCCGCTTTGTCTCTTTCTCTCCTTCCCGTCTCTTTCTTTCTTCCTCTCTCACCAACTGCCTCCCGCTCAGTCCTTTTCTCTCTCTCCTCCAGTCTCTCAGTTTCTCTCCCTCTCTCTCTGCCCTTTTGAGTCCTCTGATTAGGTAGTTGGCATTTTCATTGAGATGTCTATATGACCGCTGAAATAACTCTCCTGTCACAGTCTCTTCTACTTCTTCTCCTTCCCTGTTTTGCTGCTCTTCTCCCTCTTCCTCTCTCCCATTTTCACTCCGTTTTTTCACCCCTGCTTCTCCCTAAATTCCTGTCAGTTTCTATTCTCCTCTCTCTTCCTCTCTCTATTCCTATGCCTTTCTATCCTCCTCTTTCTTTTTCATCTTTCCTCACCTCCACGCCTCTCTCATATCCCCCTCTCTTTATCTCTCCCTTTGTCTTTCTCTTTCCCTCCTTCTCTATGCCTCCCACCTCTTTCCTCTCAGTCTTTCCTTGGCTGCTTCCGTGGATCGTTTGTCTAAATGTCAGATGGCCACATCAGCTACTGTTGGTATTATAAACAGCTTTCTAGTCGGTGAGAGAGAGAGAGAGCGAGAGAGAGAGAGAGAGAGAAGAGAGAGAGAGAGAGAGAGAAGAGAGAGAGAGAGAGAAGGAGCTGATGCTGCAGTTTTCCTGTGTTTCTGGCAGTGGAGAGAGAGAAGATGTCTGAAAATAGAGAGAACATGTTTAAAAATGATATGGGGGCGGGGGGGGGGGGGGGGGGGGGGAGAGAGTGAGCCAGCTTATACAGAAGAGAAATGAGATAAGAGGAGTGCAGAGAGAGAGACAGAGAGAGAGAAAGAGCCGAGAAGAAAAACAGGGGAGGAGAAAAAGAGAAAGAGAAAGAGGGAGAAAGGGAGAGCCTGCGTGTCTACATGCTTCTAATCTGTTGATGGTTGAGGAGAAGCAGACAATAAGCCATTATCTCTGTAAGACTTAGCTTCAGCTGTAGCACCGCGCGCTGCTAGCACCAAAGAGGCTTACATCACTGCACAGCTATATACCCAGGATGCACCCACACCGAGGCAGACACCCACTTTAAACACTCCCGGTACTCAGGGACGTCTCTGATCGACAACAGTTGTTTGTTTTGTCCCAGACAGAAGTTTACCTAGTCTGGGAAAAGTAATATAATCAATACACAGTGTCAGCAGATACCTTCAGTGTACACACAAGTCGTCAGTAGTAGTAATGCTGACTCCAGGTACTTGACCTGGCCCTGAGGTGTGTAAGCTACTCACTGTCTCTGCCCATGAGAAGTTGAAGCTAATGTACATTTGTTGTGTTCCTGCATGCTCGCTATCTTGGTGTTGGTGTTTTATCTTTATTTTGGCAACGATACTGTCACCATTTAACTGCTCCTTATGTTAGCGTTGCTAGCCGACTGCAAGTGCAACACAGTGACATAGCTTAAACATCACCGCATCGCCGTTAGCTGTTATCTCTTTAGCTGTGGCTGTTTTGTCTAACTGTCATTTTGCTTCGATACTTACAAAGGTAGGCACTACTAACCCATCTGTCAAGCTAGCATGTTACTACTAGCCAGGTTGCATGTTGTGGTAACAGCTAACTGGCATGGACGGCGGTCATATCTGGAACCATGAAATCCAACAGTGTTGGACCATTTCCTGTGCTCAGCAGTGAACTGATTGTTTACGTAACATCATAATGACTCTTGGGGTTTGGCTCAATGAAAGAAAGAGAAGAGGACACAGTATGCTCTTATTTTCGCATTACAGCCGTGGAAATTGCCGCCAATCTGTCAACCAAACTGGTTGCTTAACAACCCACTCTCAGCTGATCACTTACTTACGGTCTAATTGGGTCTCTTTAGTACATATTGGCCATTTGTAAGCGGCTTGGGGTGGGCGGGAGAGGGACTGCAACTGAATAACACTGATATTGTGGAGTGTGTCGCCTCCTGAAGCGCTGCACTGATGACCAGTAGAACACACAGACCTTTCCTTCGACCTATGATAAACAAAGGACAGGTGATGCCCTTCACTGCTTCTTTCCTTGACTAATTATATAGGATGAAGAACTGCAAGTACGTCTGTAATTAGGGGTGGGCGATATGACTAAAAATCAATATCGTGATTATTTCAAACTTTTACCCTCGATTACGATTAATGAACGATTATTTGATTTGTTTTGTTTTATTTTGAAATTGACCGGATGCTCTATTCCATTCCTGTGTCTGACTTCCTGCCAGGCTTGACACATTCGCTCGCAAAAAATGCCTGAACACGGCGTTATTGGACGGGGCGGAGGGACGTGACTGAATACCACGTAGTATTTTTTAAGGGGACAGTTCATGAACGCAGTATTGGGGAAAGTATTTGGCCCATTCATTCATGGGAAAGTGATGTTACGTCTGATGGGCACACACACACACACACACACTCACACTGGTTGCTTTGCTAACTAGACGTTCCTCGTTCTTGTAGCCTAAATAACAATCGAAATGAACAATTTTGAAAATTTGCCACGATTTTCATAATTAAATCACGATTACGATTATAAACACGATTATCGCCCACCCCTATCTGTAATACATATTTGCTTATTTAATTTAAAATCATCATCATCATTTTGGGGAGCATGGATAAATGCCTTTTGACAACCCCCAGAGAACTGGCCTCAACTTCAACTCAACCATTGGTTTATATGTGTAGGAGTTGCGCCCCTTCACTCAAAACACAACATCTCTTATCACTGCGTTGCATTGTGGACTTCTGAGGCTAGTCTCCGTGGAGAAATGAATATCTCTCTTAGTGTCTCCTCTTCTACGATGGATTTCTTCCTGTATGATTGTTGAATGTCGGCGCGTCAAGAAGGAAGCCCTGGTTCTTCGATTCTGAGTGACGGACACTTAAACCTGACCTTTACCTTTGATGTTTGAAATCGTTGGAAATGTGTCTCCTATCAAACTTTGTTGTAGCTCAATATCTCAATGTCAGGTTGTCTTTGTTTGGCCAGTTTTCCCTGGTAATAAGAAAATACAGTGGCGTACAACAAAATGGACCCAGGAATGCAACATACTTCACCAATATCTGTTTTCCAACAGTGTGGAAGTGTTTTGGGGTGGATAATTACACCTATTCATCTGCATCGATTTGCTTTCTGTTTATTTATTTATTCAAATGTAAAAAGAAAATGAGAGACGAAGAGAGTGTCACTGTGCAGACGACATCAGAAGTGCCTGGGGGGTAAGGTATCCAAACTCATATAAAACATGTCCACAATGAGAACATTGTTATTGCTAGCTTACATCCAGCTATCCCTGGTGGTCCCGAATCATTTATGGAAGGAACAAAATAAAGGAGAAAGAGGGAGGTTTGCTTACTGAGGTATGATCTGAACAAAAAACAAAATGAGGCTGCCCCCTGTCTACGGTTTCTGCCTGGCCACAGGATCTCGTCAACATCGTACGGCCTGGCATGATGGATCCAGCTCTGGATGGATCCCTCAATGCCCTTCCTCTTCCTCCTCCTCCTCCTCCTCCTCCTCCTTTTCCTCTCTGCATTGTAATTTCAGTTTAGCATTTTGAATGGCAGCGCTTTCCGTGTCAACACAAGAGATTTTTGTCGTGAAGATTGTGCTGAGTATACAGAATGGTATGTCGTGTTTTCCAAACGTGTGAATTAGAATCGCAGTTTTGAGTGAAAAGCAGAAAATGTTCTTGGGCTTTTGCAGAATTGGTTTAAGGGATTTGTTTAAGGGACTGTCACTTTTTGGTCATTGTGTCTGAAGTTCCAGTGCTGCTGTGTGAAAAATGGATTTCTTGACGTAGCTCTTCTCTTGCATTGGGACACGGCAGTATGAAGTTGCAGCAGTTGTCTGGGCGCCGCGGCTTTGACCCTTGAGCGCCTTACTCTTGGTTGCTTGTTCTGCTTGTTTTACTCACTGTAGGTTGCTCAGTTGGTCCAGCAAAGACGCTAACATCAGGGTTAGAAGTTGCATTCCCACTGCGGCCACTTGCTTTGGTTAGAACTGTGCAGGTAATGATATATAGGTAGGCAGGTACTTTATTAATCCTCAGGGGGAAATGTCTTTGTTCCAGCAGCCAAGACACATAATAACACTAAGAGCAGTGTTGAAGAAAGAGCAATGTCTCTTTAACATATAAATACACATTTAAGATCTAACACTCCTTGTGCTAGATCAGGAGGGAAGCAAGATTTGACACCAACGCTGTTAAAAAGCTGACGTCACTACACTGACTAAGACAGAGAACAGAGAGAGGTGTCACATAGCAAGCCTGCTCCTCTCCTCTCATCTCTTCTCTCCTCTCTTATCCCCTCTTCTCTCCTATCTCCTCTCTCCTCTTTTCTCTCCTCTTCTCTCTCCTCTCTTCACTCCACTCCACTCTTCATGTAATTGTGTTTTCAGAGTGTTTGTGGCATCTGGTAGCTTGCTGGTGTGGAGCTGTTGAGGGGGCATGAAGAGCTTTCTAAATGATGGCTAAATTTAGCTAAATGACTTCCTCCTCTCAGATCTGATATGATGTTCTCTGCTCTCCTTCTCTCTCAGAATCGTCCTCTCCCTCCCTTATCATTTCTCGCTGTCCCTTTCGACCCCCCTCCTTCTCCCTCTTCCTCCTCTTGTCTCTTAATCTCCCTTTTCCTTTCATTCTCTCGCCTCCGCCAACCACTCTCACGCTTCCTTTCTGCTAATCATTTTGTTCTGTCTTCATTCAGGGTATGAAAGGGTCAGGCTGCCGCGTGTCTGTCTGTCTGTCTCTCCGTCTGTCTGATCGATCCACTCTGTCTCTGTTTCTGTCTGCTGTCTGCAGTAATGTGCCTGACTGGAACCGGCGACTAATTAGAGGCGAGATCCTTTACCTGAGAATTATGGTCCGAAAATTGGAAAAGGATAATTGCTTGTGGAGCAGCAGTCAATGGTGGCCAGCTATTGTGGTGGTGTATTCATTCAATAAGAGCAACTCTGCAAGAGCACCTAATTGCCTAATTTATAAGTATAAAGAATATCACTCAATAGATCACAATGTATATTATGTTACTATATAATATCATAATAATGTGATATAAAGTTATGTTGAAGCTGTAATTAATATTACCTAATCTGTGAAATCCAATTACCCTCTTTACTTTTGTGATTTATATATTGATACAGTTTTACACAATATAATAGCACAATGTAATATGATGATGCATTCACCCTATAATTTATTTAATTATATTATTATTGTATGGAGCCTGTCGGCCACAGGAATCAGGTGTCAATTCTTCCATTAAATACAGCTTCAATATAACATAATATAATACATATAATATAATAAAATAAAATAAATATAATATAATATAATATAATATAATAATATAATACAAATAATATAATAAAATAAATATAATATAATACATATAATATAATATAATATAATAAATATAATATAATACATATAATACAATATAAAAGTTGTCCACATCAGAATCGTGCCCATCACTATGGGATACCACAACATAACCACAACACATTATTTACTAGCTGGGTGGGAACAACCTGTTCTGGTTGTGCTGTAACCATCTCCCCTGGATATGATAGTCACCCTTTCCATCTACGAAGCTGTAGTGACACCATATTATGAATCCTGTCATGTCTAGTCCTGCCGCCATAACAGGGCTGTCAAGTGCACACACGTCACAGTCTGTCCACATAGCGTACAGGACTACCAGCGAGCCTCACGTGGTTAACAGTTTATGACCGTTATGCATGTAAAGCAAGACACGGCAGCAGTGACATAAGTCAGAGACCTCACATACTGCAGGGCTCACAAAACAAAAGTGTCAACTCTGTTTGATCTTTTCATCCACATCGTATCTCCTCTTCTCTGTCCTCTTCTTTCTTCTAGTCCACCACGACATTACAGCTTGACAGGAGTCAAAGACCTCCGGCTAGCTACACTATCACTTGGAAAACAACTGTCAGCGTTTATATCCAGTCTTTTCGCTCCTCTCCCCTCCTCTAATCTCTTCTCTTCTTCAGTGATATAATTGGGAGTGACTGCTCCTATCAACTTCCAACACCAGTGACATGAAACACACTGACCACTAGCTATGATATTACTTAGAGCAAAGCCATGAGCTGTGTTACCACTGCATCAATAACACCAATGATATAATTAAGGAGTGACCATGACTTGCATGAATTAAAAGAATTGCATAACCATCAGCTCAGCCCAGTCATTGGTGGTGATCTCATCCACGAGGCATATTGGACAGTGAGTGCTAGTGAGCATATCAACACATCGCTGTTTCACTTGTAATGTTTTCTTACATTGATGACAAGGGGTTGTTGTGATGTGGTGCCTTGTTGTGCTGGTCCCTGTTTTGCTGCTAGTGCAGGTTGTAGCACTAAACCTGTTCTTCCTTAATTGATTTATCCTGGGAAGATTGACTGTGCATGCACAATCCTCTGCCTCTCATTCATACAGCTACATGCATGCAGGCCTGGGAGCTTTGCATATATTTGTAAATTTGATAATGAAGTGAATCTTTGTATCAGTTGTGGCCTTGTGCTTGCTGCGATGCCCCCCCCCCCCACTGCTGAAAGACTATGAAGGAGACACGACCACATAGTGTCAGTGTCACTACAGGATGAGACTTGAATGCATGGTTAACACTCTGCAAAGACTTCACGACTTATCATCCAGCTGTCAAGTCTAGAAATAGCATGTCCACAACATCAAACAATCAACACCCGCTGGTAAATCGTTGTTGCTGTCAAGTGAAGACGCATAAAGGGTGTTATTCACCTTTTGTAAGTCGCTTTGGATAAAGGCGTCTGCTAAATGACTGTAATGTAATGTTATTCATGAGCGTTTTGGAAAGAAATGTTACCTTGCTTCATAACTAAAGAAATGTCTGCATCCTCTAAAATGTTACAATTTTGAATGTAAAATCAATAATAGTCCATAGGAAGTTTGTAATCATTTTGTAAGAGTAGGTATCACATTTTTCGAATTGTGGGTATCTCGTTTTAGCGTGAAACTTCATCAGACAGTCAGTCCATTTCATCCATTGACCCCTTGTATAATACCGGCGGCATTGTGGTCTCCTCTGTCCTTTCACTATGTAACCATTGTATCTGTAACAGCACCGACGGCCCTTCCTGGGTGCTTGTTTCAGAGATTGCAGCTGGAGACTAGTTTCTGTCTGGGGTGCTATGTGGACACAGTATGATGGTTATGCAGCTGACATGTTCTGTCATGGTTATCCTGCCAGCCTACATCTCCTGGGCCCACGCATGACAGGATCAGTAATGTTTTCACAGATGTACTGTTCCACATCTCTGGGGATAAGGGCACATTTCCTGGTTTGTAATTGTAGCATTACCATATTAATACCAGATAAACTGGATGTAAAACAATGGTTATGCAATTGGCAGTTATGCGATTATACTTTACCCATATCTCTCCTCTCCTCTCTCCTCTCCTCTTCTCTCCTCTCCTCTCCTCTCCTCTCCTCTCTCCTCTCCTCTCCTCTCCTCTCTTCTCCTCTCCTCTCCTCTCCTCTCCATTTCTCAGTGCAGCCTCTTTGTCACCTGATTTACCGTCTCTTTTTGTCAGTGAATTCCAAAAAGTGACGAGCAACAAATCAAGATACTTTTCTGGAGTATCTGAGGAAGAGCGAGTGAATGTGTGTTGACTTCATTAATGTGCAAATTTAAGTATGATGCCAAACAACTTCTACAAACTCTTTGAGAAGGCAAGAACAACTCTGAATAGGAAAACCTCAGCACTGCCACGCTTCTCTTTTTTCATCAAAGATAACTGAGGCAGTACCCGAGATACCTCAGACATCAGGGTGGAGCACTCCCATGATAAAATGATGAGGATTCAAATTTCAGTTCATAAATTGGAATAAATTGTATATTTTACTCAATATTCTGTGGATTATGGAGGTAATGCATTCCAAAAGTACATGAAAATTATTCAATTACATTACTGCGCTGGACTAATTGAGTGGATTACATTATTGATTACAATTTTAACAATTTTAAAATCTGTAATCGATTACCTTTTAACATTCCTGGCCTTTTGAAGATCGTCAGGTGACTGTGACAGTGCCCGTGATGTTTTGCTGGGGATGAGGGCTTTGCAGCACCATGATAACAAGCTCACTTGGATGTAAAGTGATACAGCAGTCGGCAGCAGCGTCTCGTCGCTAGCCCGCTGCTGGAGAGTCCTCACATTACAAGATTAGTGATCTGATTTCATGCACCTCTACTCGTCTCCCCTCCACTCCTCTGCTCACCTCCTTCCCTCATCTCCTCTTCTCCTGGCGTTTCTATTCTATTGAATGCTAAGTTGTGTTTGTCGAGCACATATTTATATGTGGACTGCTTCAGTCCTCTGACGGCCTTCTGTTATGACACATTTATTTTTTCACTTAGATTTAGGTCTCGCCCTACTTGCCAACCATCCCAATTTACCTGGGAGACTCCTGTGTTCTCCTGCGGTGTCACTTCTCACGGTTTTCTCCCAAGGCCCTGTTCTATCACAACTCCAAAATGGTCAACAAAATACGTTTTACCAAAAAATGTAGTCTCTGCGGTTATGTTATTAGTTCAGTGGTGGTTGGAGCCAAACGTGTGTATACAGCGGAAAGAAATATGCCTGCATAGTTTCAGTGGTTGTGGGAGGATAGATGCAGAAGATACAGATGCAGTTTTTGTACAATATTTTCATTGTTATTTTTACATGAAAAGTCACCAGAATGCAGGAAATAATCTCTCTGAAACTCACATTTCTGTCTGGAGGACACCCAGTCCTCCTGCTATGGTTTTGAAAAGCTTTCCAGACTCTCAAGGTTGGCAAGTACAGCTTTGGCAGATGCTTGAAGATTTTGACATGTACACAGAGAACCTTTTTGCAACTTTCATAATGCATCATAACTCAAAATGCAGATCTGTTTTACTTCAATGTTGACAAACATCGCCATTAAACAAACCTTTTAAGTCTTCATATCACATGTACAACTCATGTTTAGCTTATACTGTTCATGTAGCAGAAGCTCTGTCAACCGTGAGAGAGTGAAAATATCTTCATTTCATAGAATCAAAGCATAAGCAAAGCTAGCAGTGGGGTGACAGTGTGTCAGAGGGGGTTGGAAATTGGGGCTTGAAGTGTTATTAACTCAGCTGTTTAATACTGATCTCCCTTTGGTAAGAGTTGTGTAAGCTGACCCAGAGCTAGTGGGCCTCTAATAACATGGCTATCTTTGGTTTAATGCACGTTTAGTGTTTGATCAGTAGAAATAACGATATTCATACATGGGTGTGATTTAAACCATCTCATCCTGAATAATAAGACTATTGAATTAATGGTGCTTGATCCGAGGACAGTCAGTGATCAATGGCCATTTGTTATTTGAACATAATATGTTTTTTGTCGTCAATTATGTGTCTGAGCTCTTGTTCATTGGCTCTTGTTATTGGATACACTTATTTGTCTTAGCTCTTGTTTATTTGGTTCACTTATTTGTCTTAGCTCTTGTTTATTTGATTCTCTTATTTGTCTCATTTGTTTAAGATAAAGTAGGTTGCTAACTTATTGCACTCTTACCTTAACACTAGTTATGCTCTTAGTTGCTTGTTTAGGAAGGAAATGCACTTACAATTTCTGGTGACTAGTAGTTTTCTTGCCTACTTATGTTGAATGCACTTATTGTAAGTCACTTTGGATAAAAGCGTCTGCTAAATGACTGTAATGTAATGTAATGTAACATAATCTCACATAGTCACAACGCCTGGAAAAGTTCTGTTAAACATCGTAGGAACCGCTAAGGAAGTTGGCACAGTTAGCTAGCGAACAAAAGAAAAGGTTTTGCAGTGTGCTCATTCAGGTGAGACATGAACGATGCTACACTTGAACATTTGTGTTGGAGTCCCGAAGACAACAGAAGACTGTCCTCAGGTTATTTTGGTATCTTGACCCGTGTGTGTGGCAGCGACTGTTTTGGCATTCAGTGCAGCGACCTGTTCCACCATTACTGGCATGAGGGGACACACTGCTAACACTATACAGTAGATTTCACTCTCCCATGTAATAGACCACAGGCTATTGGCCACGCTTGGTTAATCAAAGTTTTCCCATATTCGGTTGGTACACATACCATTACATCAAACTCTTAACAATAATGTACAGGCTTATCTAGGCTGTAATGTAGCAGGCTAGGTAGCTCGTGTTGTTCCACCCGGTCAGAATAACAAACCAGTAGTGTCTCGTCTGGAGGCTGCGTGAGAGGCGTTAACTGAAACTCAGAGCCAATCAATTTGCGACCTTCCTCTCCACAAGGTCCATTTATTCCACTTTATCTAATATGATTTTCTCCACGCTTCTCGAACCTATCACTTAGGACTGTAGGACTGTTTCTACAACTACCTTGGGGTACACAACGTCTGGTATCACGGTTGGGAACTTTGTGCAGCTTAAATCACAAATCTTTTGCATTTTACAGACGGCTCAGAAGGTTGCGGGAGGGAAACAATACCCATCCATCCAGGGCTTTTATGAGTAGAAGGACGTTAGACAGGCCCAGAAAACAGTTGCACAGTCTCCACTCTGACTACCAGCTCCTCCCCTGCGGTGGAAGATTAAGGGACACCAGTGTAGGCGGAACAGATATAAAAACTAATTTGTTCCTTTATCCATTAAGTTTTTAAATGCCAGGAAGTAATAAACTAGGGCACTGGGCTTGTGCAATAAGTTGCCACAGTAGACTTTAGGCAAAGTCTTTAATGTATGTCCTCATGGCTGCAGTTGAGTGATGTATTGATGCGATAACTGTGTTGTTTTTTATTGTTTTGTTCTGATGATTTATTATTTATTTTATTTTATTTGTTTGATGAACAGCAGAAGGGAGTATAAGACAAATTTCCCCTGGGAAATGTATTTTATCTTATCTTAGTTTGAGGTAATGGTACTATGGACGCCATGTTGTGTTGGTGTAAATATGTTAGACTGTCGTATCACAGCGCTATGGAACAGCCATGGACCAGGACTGTGTATGTACATGTCTATTTTTGTGTGTGTGTGTGTGTGTGTGTGTGTGTGTGTGTGTGTGTGTGTGCGTGTGTGCGTGCGTGCGCAAAAGGGAGAAACGGAGATAAGAATTTGCTGTCTGTGAGTGTGATGGTGACTCAGTCAGAATCATAACACACTGAATCGATGACAATAAAAAACAAGACGGACAGACAGAGAGAGAGAGAGAGAGGACAAGAGACAGACAGAGAGTATATTAGTGACTGTGTCAGAAACATGACCAATAGCAGAATCAATAGCGCTAAGAAACGATGGGAGAAGGATGGTAAAACAACTCAACTCTCATTGACCGAGAACGTTTCCCACTGAGTGGAAGATGTGATGCAGCCAGTGTTTTATTTGAGGTCCCAGAACACCAAAGGGTCGGTGCTGCGGCGAGTCGGTGAGGAGGGAAAAGGTTTCGGAACATGGAGACAACAAGCCTATTGGACAGCACGGCGGTGCTCGAATACAGCCAGATAGCCTACTGTAGGTCTACTAGCCTTTTCCCACGCAGCCTCCACTGTTCTACAACTTGATGCCACCCATCTGGTATCTAAGATCTGACCGACTTTGCCCATATGAATGTCCAAACTCTCAGCGCACTCTCTAAGCTGGATTCGTTTTTTTGCTTGAGGTGCTGTAACGTGCACGCAGCTTGTCCATCAGCATGATGAAAATGATTGATGTCTCTCATCCCTTTTATCACATCTCTTACAGTGAGCTGCAGCCTCTGGGCTGAGCAGTGCCAAACAGTAATATTAGGGAAGAACGTCTGAAGCCGAGCTGCTACTCCACTCTTGCGCTCAACCATGACTGACACGCCATCGCGTCGTTGTTCTGACTAGGCTTTTGGAGAGATTCTCGTTCAACGTCACGCACTCCAGTGAAGATAATAGTCGCCATAGCAGTGAGGCCATCCAGCTCCACAAGACCAACACAAATATGTAGGTCTGTCCATATCAGGCAACTGAAGCCTGGCATATAAATTTAGCTAAACTAGTAGACTCATCTATTATTAAGCTGGGAGCGCAATGTACTATTCTTGCAAGCAGTTGATTCTTCATTTCAGATTAAATATGTTGCTGTATATTTGAGCAAGCAATGGATGGAGAATTCTCCCCATATCAACTCCGTTTAACTCCTGGCAGTCAGTCTCATGTTCAGAGCCACAGGCAGGCCTTTTTATAAGCTGTTCTAAACACCCTGCTTGTAGTGGTTATCTGTTCAGATTGACTATCAACTGTAACCTGTGTCAGAGTGTTCTCCTTAGCCTTATCAAGGATGCTTGTCGCTTACAAGTGGGCCTTGGTTCGGGCTTGTTCAACTGTAATATCCGAGGCAGTGGAGGTTACTGTGCGCGACACCCATTCTTTGGCCAATTCCATTACCACTGTCTTTTGCTGGGCCCAAAGATCCTACCTGACTTTTCCATAACAAGTCAGGGATAGCAGGTAAGCTTCATCTTGAACTGGGCCTGGGTCCAAATGTGTGTGGTTTCGGTTCCCGGTGCTCCAGTGCTCCTGTCACTCGTCTCCATCTCATCTCCGCAGGAAGAACTTTCCCCCGAATCAGACCCCCGCTCTAGCACATGTTCACTGTTGTTGGGTGTTGGTGCCAAGCTAGCATTAGCAACAGTGCACTCGCCAGTGCACTAATAGGATAATCACCTGTCTTCTTAAGGTCTTAAGGTTTTGGAAGGGAAGGGAAAAGAGAGAAGAGTTCACTACTGGGATTATTACATGGCAGACCAAACAAATTAAATAAATAAACCATTTCATCCACACAAATAGGTATTGGAACCCAGGTAGTCCAAAACTAAGATGAGCCGGATACAACCCTGTGATGTAGTAGTAGAAGAAAAAGATAGATAGATAGATAGATAGATAGATAGATAGATAGATAGATAGATAGATAGATAGATAGATATCTGTTTCTTAGCTGAGCAGCGTAGGTATTTAGTTATGGTGTGGAAGACATCATAGAAACAATGATAATAAAACATTATGAGGCAATTTACATGAGGCTAATGGAATTTGACTTTTTCATATACCATTATGAACAGACAGACACACACACACACACACACACACACACACACACACACACACACACACAGCTCCCTACATACCGTATATGCATTTCTTCAGACAGAGGTCAGATTTCAGGGTCATCTGCAATGCAGCGCACTGGAGCAGTGTCTGGGTTTAGTGTCTTGCTCAAGGACACTTCAGCATTAATGGTGTGTGTAATACCACCAGCTCACAGCTCCAAAACCCCACTTTCAATCTGCCAATCTGCTGCCATCAATACAGAGGCTCTTTCACATTTTATTTCCCCTAGTCGGGTCAAACAAGCACACTTGCTCCTTTTCAGCAATGCCCTGCTTCTCACTCACTCGGTTACACACAGTCACACCTGGATGCTGCCCAGCACAGCCAGTCTTGCCCTGCTGGACTCTACAGGGGGAGTTGGGGGTAAAGTGAAACCTTTGCTCATAAGCTCCTCAAAACCAGTTGTTGGTGAGGGAGAGGAGATCGTTGTCATTCACACATTTTCCCAACTGGGAAATATTCCAATTATGATATAGTGTTGGGTGGCTAAACTATCACTGATGATCGGCATGTTGCCACCCACTTCTTCCCATTCAGGGTCATGGGGGCCTGGAGCCTATCCCAGCATGCATTGGGCAGAAGGCAGAGAAATACCCTGGGCGAACA
>JAXDDW010000004.1:16442500-16505000 GCA_034670385.1 Hoplostethus mediterraneus
TTTGAGGAGGAGGGAGTGATCATGGGTTGATTTAATCCGATGGTTGATGGTGATTTCCTTAGCATGTGAGTAAAACCTCAAGGCATACTTGTGCTCATGAGTTGAGGAATCCCAGTGACAGCCAGTGATTTCAAAGGCAGAACTCCTCGATAGAATAAAACACAGACCAACAGGGCCTCACTACAAGTCATGTCACCACTGAGCATGTGTGGGATTCCCAATGCTGACGTGATGACATCGTCCACTCCTTTATTTCTCTTCAGCTTTGACATAGCAATAGGGAGAAATGTCTCTCCGGTGCCTTTGATCGGTTATTCATATAGATTCCCAGTGAGGGACGGGTGTTCGCCCGCGGCTTCCTATCGGACAGCCGGGCTGTGTGGTGTGCAAGTGTTAGGGTAGAGAGACAAACTGCAAGAGAGAGAGAGAGAGGGGACAGTATGTGAGAGACAGGGAGGCATAGAGCCACACAATGAGAGAGGGAAGGGTGAAAAGCAAGGAAGCCAGATAAAAACAGATTTAGAGAAGCACAAACTGACAGCCTCTTGACATGAAAGAAGAGAGAGAGAGAATAAAAGAGAATATTAAAAGAACTATAAGCATGCACTTATATCTACACGCACACACACACACACACACACACACAGTAACAGGCGCTACATGTACACACACTGACTGCTGTGTGTGTGTGTGTGTGTGTGTGTGTGTGTGTGTGTGTGTGTTAGATGTGATTTTCAAGCTGGAAGAAAAAGGAAAAAGCGTGAGGAAAAATGTCTGAGATCAAGGAGCAAAATCTGGCACAGTGTCATACGTGTTTAAATGGAGAGACAGAGAGACGGAGGGAGAGGGTGAGAGAGGGATAAGTGGGAGGGAGGGAGGGAGACAGAAGAAGGGGGGGGAGAGATGGAGGGAGAGAGGGAGGGAAACAGAGAAGGAAACGAAGGGAGGGAGAAAGGCAAGGAAGCAGGGATGGAGAAAGAAAGAGAGATTTTTATATTGTGCTCCTGATTTCCTCTCTCCACTAATTTAGTGTGGAGCCTAGATAATATCTACAGAAAAAAAAACACACACACACACACACACACACACTGCAGAGTGGCTGCATGTATTAGAAGAGAGTGTGTGTTGCAGTAATGTGTGACAGCAGGCTCAGCTTTGCAGCTCACTAACAAATAGCCCAAGGCATCGTACACACACACAAGCACAAGGTTACAGTCGTATTCATGAACACCCATGAATGCATGCCTGTAAATGAATCAAAGAGAGAAACATGAGAAAGCGAGAGTAGAGCTGAACGGAACATAGTGAAGGCCATCGCATATACAGTCTATTTTTCACTGCAAGAAACAAAACAATGACAGAGAAAATAACTTATTTTTAAAGGAATAAGTTGACTTTTCGGCAAATAAGCTGAAGCTGTTTGATCAACTCACCTTTGTGCCAAGTCAAGATTGGTAGCGCTTTCAAATCTGGGGGAGAACATAGCAGCACAGAGTAGAGCAGAGAGAGAGAGAGAGAGAGAGAGAGAGAGAGAGAGAGAGAGAGAGAGAGAGATGGATGGAGAGATGAGGAGAGAGTAGAAACTATTCTTAGTCTGCTGCTGTTAACTGCCTTGGCATCAACACACACACACACACACACACACACACACACACACACACACACACACACACACACACACACACACACACACTGAGGCGAGAACAAACTGTGTTTCCTTCACTGATATAGACCTGCAAGGGAGCGGGTGCTATGTATGTGTATGTTTCAGTGTGTGTGTGTGTGTGTGTGTGTGTGTGGTGGGGGTGGGGGTGTGGGTGGGTGGCGGTGGTTGCAGAAACAGAGGAGAATAGAGTAGAGGACAAGGGAGGAAGAACAGACAAAAGAGGGGAAAAGGAAGCGAGAAGATAACAGAGGAGGAGGAGAGGATAGAGGACAAGAGGAGCCGAGAGGAGAGCAGAGATAACCAATGTTCTCGTCCTTGTATTAGCTCTAATTCCCCCTAATGTACCTGGTATTAAAGGGAGAGTTCACCCATTTTCTCTGACCTTGACTACAGCACTCTGAGAAGCTATAGAGATATAGAGCTAGCTGAGATTGGCTGGCTCCATGCCAGCAGTTCATCGCCTGGTCATTCTACCCAAAGAAAAAAACCTCTTCATTTTATTGCTGCCTACTTACCCTTTCTTTCCTCCTTACACCCTTTGTTCCCTCTGTTCCTCCCCATCCTCCCTGCCTCCACCCATATTTCTCTCCCTCCAACCCTTCCTTACATCCTTTCTTCCCTCCTTTTTAGCTTGATATTAATCCTAAAATTCATAGTATACATCATAATAAGTAGCAGTGGCGGCTGGTGCATTTTTCTCTAGGGGGGCTATACCAATCAAGCAAACATGTACTAAGGTATCATCAGTGTATTTAAATGAAAAGGCCTTTATTTGTATGTGCTGAGCTGTAAAACATTTAACTATAAAGTAACATGACAGGGAATCAGGTGTGGGCTACTGATGAAAATGTATTCTCATCATCTTGCAGATGCCTCATTGTTTTCAAAAAGGTCTGCAGTGGAAGCTTCCCTGCTTTGGTAGCCAATGGATCAGCCCCAAAACAAGACTCTGTTTCTGTAGGCAATATTGAGTTTTGTTCCATGACAAAAAATGACATGCACACTTATAAAACGATTTGATGGCACAGAATTAAAACAAAGAATAGTCGATCCCTTGGATTATACAAATACACTTGTACAGATAGAATCCACAATGTATTTAGTTGAAATGTATTTAGTTAAAATACATTTATTTGAACATGACAATAAGCAGAATGATGCAAGTACGATTTGCATTAGAGGATTTGCTGTTCTTCTTTGGCCTGAAGAGACGGAAGAGCCAAGAGAAGCAGCCAGAATTCTTCCTCTCTTTCTTTGGTGTTGAAGCGGTGATCTCAATGTTGGAGCGATCAAGTCCTGCAGGGTCGAGCCCTTGGACCAAGTCTCCCTCCTGTGCAGTGATACTGCTGTCAGGCCCAGCACAGAGCAAAATAGTGACGTTGTTTTTCTCATCACACTCAGGATTTGCATCTTCATGGACACTTGTAGGACTTTCATCAATTGGATCACTGGCAGAAAACATGACTTTGTCTTCCTTGGAGACCACATGGTCTTGGCCCTCTTCCTCTTTTTCCAAGTCTGAGAGCAACTGCATTGAGTCAGAATCTGCTGTGACGACTGGCTCCCAGATACATCAGATGAAGGAGCATAGAAGTACTTTTCACCAAGTACATTCTTGCAGTATTCATACACGTGGTCTTCTAGGTCACCAATGCAGGATTGCTGCAGCAGCCTGCCAATGAGCTCTATGGTCCCACTGGTTTGTGTCATGCTGAATGAAGCCTCAGCATCTCTGAGCAGGTTGGATGGACTCTCTGCGTCCTGGGCTGGATGGCTGCATGGTTCAGCATTTCCTGAAGTCTCGTCCTTAGCTACGAGAGGTACGTCTTCCTCCTGCGCTGACTACTGGTTCCCAGAAGTGGAGACTCTCAAGTCCACAGGTAGATCTGGAGCCTACGGTCGGCTGAGAAAATGGGGGCAGGGCACAGTTGAGCTCAACAGCGTATTCAGAGATAGAGGCTGGACCATAAGCGTATCGTCCCTCCCAATGGTCTTCAGCTGAGGTGGGCTGAGCAAATGGAGACAGGGCAGAGTTGAGCTCAACAGCGTATCCAGAGATAGAGGCTGGAGCGTAACGTCTCTCCCCATGGTCGTTGGCTGGGATGTAAGCCATGAATTCGTCATCATCACCTTTTGAGGGCGTTGAGGCGAATGACTTGATCCATCCACGCTGAAAGAAGTGAGACAAGGTATGTCAGCATGTTAGCAAAAACATAGGCTGACAGAGAGTTTCAGTTCAGTGCAGTTTCAGTTCTAAAACATTTAGCTTCATCTTTTATCAGAGAGAGAGACAATTAACCAGATAGTAAAGGAACTGGCTGGAAAGAATGTTTCAGGATAGTAGATCAAGTAGATTTGTCTTACCTGGACAGAAATTCTCCTCCATAATTGCTTTTGTTAAATGAAATTGTAACGGTTTGCTAACTAAGACAATGAACTCGCTGTTTCTTTCAGATTGGTAGAGTGAAGTCTGAAGCTCTGAGTTTCATCTGGTGCCCATTGTGTCTCTCAGAATGTCATTATGTCTCAGCCAATCTGAGCTCTGTGGCGTCGGCACACATTTCATCACACCCAGAGTCAAATGGTCACTAATGAATAAATAAAAATACTAATAGATAAAATAATCCCTAATAGAAAATGAGGAAAGCAAATATCAACAAAAAAGAAACGAACAATACTAGCTGCTTTATTTTCTGCAGAACTCACCACCATGTCCATGACTGCTCATCCATGAGCATTAACAATCTCTTTTTGTCTGTAAAAGGTGATCACATACTGCCCATCCACAGCCTCCCAGGCTGCTGCCATTATGCTTGACCTTCCTTGGAGTCACACAGTCTCATACTCCAAACATAAGAGACAACATAGACAACAGAACAGACTAGTTATAGTGCATACATACAACACGGGTCTGGTCGGAGAGGCTGACTTAGACAGTTATGCCAATTTTCCAGGTTTCACAAGTAGTGTAAACCTACACTACTTGTAGTGTAGGTAAAATTAAGTAAAATTAAAGAGATTAAAAATGTTGTATTCTCATTGCATCATAAACTTACAACATTTGTTGTAATGAAACATGCTTAAGGTAAGTTAAGGTACTTCAATTCGTGCAAATTCTTTATGATAATTATCTTTTATACTACAATATGTAATGGCGAAAGACTAAAGTAAGAGAAAAGTGCCTTGATAAGTGCAAAATAAATCTGACAACACAGAACCCTGAGACAATGGCAGAAAATTATGAACACAGTATGACCTAATAGAAAATAACATTTGAAGTGCCATCAAAACGCTGAGTGAACTGGCTCAAAGCCATATGACTTTGCCACCTTGTGGCTTAAATGTTTTGTACATACATTTTTCTCAATGACTCGATGGCACCACAGAACTTGACACAGTT
Source organism: Hoplostethus mediterraneus (assembly GCA_034670385.1). NCBI lineage: Eukaryota > Metazoa > Chordata > Actinopteri > Trachichthyiformes > Trachichthyidae > Hoplostethus > Hoplostethus mediterraneus. Next base: position 16,447,567 of record JAXDDW010000004.1, read on the forward strand.
TATTATTTTAGATAGGATGTGCCTGTTTTTGTCAACCTCTTCATTATGCTTACAGATGCCCTATCCTGTAGCCTTCGTCAAGCTGAGCAGATATGTTTACTTTCCCAAACATTTGCTTTTGTTTTTTCTGATATGTGGTTTAAATCATTCAAACCTGTCTGAATCCATGCTGGGTCTGAGACCTGTCATTTGAAAAAGGATGCCAGGAAAGCAAAATAAAGCATTGGTGTCACTACATACAGTTAGCCAAGCCTTCCTACTAAACCAGCTCCTTGAAAACAACCGAGTATATTGTCTCATTCTGGCGCATTTTATGTCAGATGTACCACGAGCCCCTCGCTCTCTGCTGCCAACCAGTGGTCGGTGGTGTGTAAATCAAGTCATTTTTAAAGTCTTATTCAATGAAGTCTAGGATGTGGGGAGTGGGGCCGCGGCACCCTAGCGCCCTCTATTGGCCAGCCGCCACTGATAAGTAGTATCTGATGTAAGTTATGTGAGGACAGCATCTTTTAAGAAAATCAACAAAAAAAAAGAAGTCAATGCTTTTCTGACAATGCAATTGAAATGTGTTTATATTGCTCATGGTCTGCCTCATGATCACCATCTTTGGTTACGTTTACTTACAGTTGCTACTTACACATTACACAACAGTCTAAGTACATCTGTCTGTCTGCCTGTCTGTCTGTCTGTCTGTTGGTCTAGTTAATGTATTGCATTGAATAAACTGTATATATGTCCAAATATTTTCACAATGCATTGGTATGGCATGGCTTTGATGGGGCTGCTAGCGCCCTGGCCTCTCCTGTGCTAACATGCTAACATGGTGTCAGGAAGTCGCTCACTACAGTGTGACCCTCTATCTTTTGCTCTCCTTCTCTTTCTCTTTCACCCTCGCTGCCTGTGTCCCTCTACATCGCCCTCTTGTCTCACTCCATCTGTCTTTGTCTCTCTTTGTGTTTGTTCCCTCCTCTTCTTACTTTCTACCTCCCCTCTCTCTCTTTCTCTCTTTCTTCTCACCATCCTCCTCCTCCTTAGTATCTTGACAGCAGAAGAATGAGTCAGCTCTCTCTTCAAGAGGAGAGAGACGGAGAGAATGGAGAGAGGAGGGAGGTGGGGTGGATGAGAGAGACCATAAAAGACAGAGTGAAAAGAGAGAGAGGATGTGAGGGGGGGAAAAGACGAGGGGGGGGGGGGGGGGGGTGAAAGAAAGAGTTTGAAGCGAAATCATAGACCGATTTCAAAGGGTTGTTGGTGAGGAGGTGCAAGCCCCCCATCTTCCTTTCTCTCCATCTGTTCCAATGCTTCCATCAGAGCAATGGCAAGCTGGCTCCTGCTCACACACACACACACACACACACACACACACACACACACACACACACACACACACACACACACACACACACGTGTCACCATATACTCTTAAGATTACTGACATAAACAGGTTATCTGGACACACTAGAGAGAGTGATATCTTGTACCTGTGTGTGTGTGTGTGTGTGTGTGTGTGTGTGTGTGTGCACTTGCATCCGTTGTTTATGTGGAGGATTTGCCCATGAGTGTAAACCTGCTTTCTCTTTCTCTTTCCTTTCACTCTGTTCCTCTCTCTTAATTTCTTCTCTATCGCATTCTCTCTCTCTCTCCCTCCTCCCCCTCTGTCTTTCCCTCTCTCCTACTCCACCTCTCTTTACTCATCTGTCTCTCTAACCTGGGCTCCAGTCATTTGTATAATGACTACAAGTTGTCAGTCAAAAGTAGAACTGGCGCAATATGGAAATCTGATTTCTGCTGTCACAAGCTGGATGTTTTTCCTGGACCCTGTGTGTGTGTGTGTGTGTGTGTGTGTGTGTGTGTGTGTCCATCCATGTGTACATGTTTTGTATGATTAAGTACTTGTGTGTGTTTGTGTGAAACAGAATTTGTGTGTGCATCTGTGTGTGGGTGTGTAGTGTGACCAAATCAAAAGCAATTTTTCCAAATTAAAGCATGAAGCTAATCATCAAGGCTATTGTTCTTACTGGCTGCAGTTGTTCCAATCTGACTCACGACCCATCACATGTCAGCCTTTCTTCTTTTCTTTCTCCCTCTCTGCCATTCTCTATTGTATGTTGTCTAATGAAGCCCAAATGTTATAAACAATGTTTCAAATTCTACAAAATGTCTTGTTTAAGAGCACTGGCTGTTAGATATCCAGTTATGAAGACACTGAAATATAATCATGATGAAAAACATAATTCATGGATAGACGTTTCTGGGAGGCTGGGACATATTGCAACATGTAGGATGTCACACTGACATACATTACTGAACCAAGGGATACATTTTCATTATGTCTAAATTTAATTTTATACAACTAAGTGGTTGATTGTGATAATGGCTGATACCGATATACATTGTTGACCTTTCATGAGACTTTTCCATGCAACATTTGCTATTTGCTGTACTACATTGGAGAGAAAGTAAAAATGGAAGTGAGTGGTTTCTACAGGACACTGACAATTTATGAATGAGCAAAATACACTCGCCTCTTACTTTAATTATTCTTAATCTGTAATCATTCATATTTGATTAATGTCCATTACTAGAATATATGGATGAGACATGGCTGTATCTCTGAGGACATCATGCTTTTTAAGGTGGAGAGGGGCCATGGCCTTTTCCAGGTTTTCAGCCTTGGACCCAAACTGAGTAAATATCTCTCACCCTGGGACCCACGCTCACTAAAACACACTAGTACTCTGATCCTCTACCCATAACACGTAATTCCCATTTTTTTCATGTGGTATGCAGATGGCTCTCAGTCCTGAAAGCAGTCTAAGAACGATTCTCACATCGTCATGGCTAATAGCTTGTTATTGGCTGATTTTATCTATATTGTGCAGCATGTTCTCCATAACATCACAAGTGCTGCATTAGCTCCTGCTAACTGCAGTGTTAAGTGGTATGTGTTTGTTGCATCCAAGCTAAATGCTTGGTATATGCTTATTGTGTGTGTGTGTGTGTGTGTGTGTGTGTGTGTGTGTGTGTGCGCGCGCGTGTGTGTGTGTGTGTGCGTGTGTGGTGTGTGTGTGTGTTATCACAGTCAGACCAGCCAGCTGCTGTCTGCCATCCTGAATTAGGGTGATGGAACACACACACACACAATACACACACACACGTACACGCACGCACGCGCACGCGCCGCACACGCGCACACACACAGAAAGAGGTAAGCATAATCACTCACAAGCAGGCTTGTAAGTAACTAGCATCTTCCAAGTACTTAGTTCTGTCTCAATAAACAAAAACGACTTAACACTTTAGTTAGTATTCATTGTAGCAAATGTAATCTGTAACATTGGCGAAAGAGACAGACAGACAGACAGACAGACAGACAGACAGGGAAAGGAGAGGATAAAGGAAAAGAGATATGACAGAGAGAAGAGGAGAGATATTCACTGTGTTTGAAATTGGATACTTACCTACTACATACTACACACTATTTTAATAATGTTTGATAATACACAAACCATGTTAGTGAAATAAATATTTATTTACAATCATAGTCCTTTGAAATCAGACTAGCACCAGCACCAGCACCAGCACCAGTCACTCTCATCCGCCGCTGAAAGTGACACATGGCTATGGAGGTTATGCCGTAGCAATGCATTATGGGGCATTCAGTATTTTCTAGTAACATCGGGCAGTATACTCAGAAGTACTTGTCACCGTAGTATACATTTGGGCACTTTTCACAAACACTAAATCAACATACTATGCTAACTGGTTAGCACCGTTACCAGAATCTTCCTGTATGTTTCTCAGTTTTCAATTCTCACCATTTCATTCTGTCTACAGCACAGACATCCTAACGGGTAAAAGATGACATCTCTAAATGAATGAGAGGCCAACACATATACATCTAAATCAGATAGACAGTGCTTGGTTATGATTGGCTTCGTGAAGTTCAAAGCTGTTGTAAAATACCCAATAAATGGTTATCCCATAAATATTTAATATGAAATAACCAAAAATTACCACTAATACTGGTCCTTACGTGTCGCTTAGCAACCACTTTGTTTAGTCACTGTTCAAGAACTACACAATATTGCTTGGTGGAATAATAACATTTAATTGTTATTGATGAAAAAGCAAAAGAGTTATTGAACTTTTGAATTCTCTTTGAATTACAGCGGTGTGTTGCCACCGTTTTATAAAGCATTAAGCTACGTGAGGCTGTGCTTTACTGTGACTTTAGACAGCCCACAACGCAGAGAGTTAAGACTGACTCACGCTTAAAATTGAAGCCCCAGCACCCTTTCCTCAACCACCGCACAAAGCATCTCTACCCACGCTCACATAGAGCAACTCAGTTATGTTTTAGCACCGGGTTTACAAAGGGACATTCTAGGGAAAGGGAAGGAGGAAAGAGAGAGGAGAGAGGTGTTCAAAGCAGTCTTATACAGCAGAGTATACAGGGAATATTATACTGCTTTGAACAAATCTCAATGATGGAGTTAAAGGAGACAATATCCCACATGTATGCTCGATGTTATCTTGACTAAGTTTGTTTGAGGTCACACTCTGTCCATGCATCCTCTCTTTAGTAAATAATTAATTATCCTCTGGTATTTTTCCTTCTTGTTTCAAGCACGTTGTAGTTCAACCGCTCATCAAAAAAACAAGTCTAGATCCCTCTGTCCTGAATAACTACAGACCTATATTTCAACCTGCCCGTTTTTATTTAAGGTTCTAGAAAAAAATGTTCTCAAATTAATTATTATAATGTTTCATTGACAGTAACATCTTTGAGATGTTTCAATCTGGCTTCAGGTCATTTCGCAGTATAGAAACGACACTTAAAAGTGACTAATGATCTACGATTGACAGCAGAGACAGTTAACCTAACTTAACTAACCCTAATAATCACACTGAGACTGCCTGAAGTTGCAGCTCTCACTCCTCTTACAAGCAGCGCGGTTCAGTTTCAGGAGTGAGAATGTAATTTGAACCAATTACAGGAAACGACCGTCTGGACTGATGCTATATTCAGCTATTTCTTCCAGTGCTCTTGACTGGTATGAACACCATCCATCCAGCCATTATCTATCACCACTTATCCTGTTCAGGGTCGTGGGGGGGCTGGAGCCTATCCCAGTCGACATTGGGCGAAAGGCGGGGTACACCCTGGACAGGTCGCCAGTCCATCACAGGGTGTATGAACACCAGAGAAGGTAAATTATGACAAAGAGCAAAGATAAGACCATCATGCTTAATAAAGTTACAGGGACTGGAATCAGGTTTGTTTTGACAAAACCCCCCACCAAAATCTTGCGGGATAGCAGCTTACCAAAACTTCAATAAATGTCCAATACATGAGCTACTTGTGACTTTTGTCAGAGATTGTGTGGCACGAGAGAAACACTCACTCACTGGTAAACACACCACACATACGTGCACGCAAAAAGCACACTCTCTGTATCTCTACCAGTCTTGCTGTCTCTAAAACACTCTCTATGTGGGCATGACAGAGACCTAGCAAGAACACTATGAAAACCACGTACATCCCTTCAGTAAAGCATCATCTAACAATGACTTCAAATTGTCAAATGATGTGAGAGGGTCCAATGTAAGGGAGTCTTGCAGTTCATTCCACTTATGAGGCGCATAAAAATAGATGCTGACTTTCCTAATTCAGTGTTCACCAGTGGGATATCCAAACTCATGAACTCCTGTGGTGGAGTACGGTGTCCCATCAATCTCAATTTTATGAACAATGAAATGTGAAAAGGAAGTTTGCTAAGGAGAGCTTTGTAAATAAACAAGAGGATAGAGGATAGAGGATATAATGATGTGTTCTAAAACTGTCACCTGTGATGAATCTAAGTGCACTGTTATGAACAGCATCAAGGGGCCTGAGATTATGGGCTGCAGCATCCATGTAAATCACATCAGCATAGTCTAATAATGATAGGAATATTGCCTGTACAATCTGCAACCCATTGTTAATTTCTATAAAAGACTTACTCAATTCCTCAACATGAGTTTTAAAGGATAATATTTCATCTGAAGAGATTCCTGGCTACTTGCAACAAGCCCCATTCATAGTACAGATATTAAAATTGATTGAAGATTATTTACTTGTGTTGTGGTGAAGAGCATGCAATTAGTCTTCTCTGGATTTCATACAAGCTCAATTAAAGAGAGTGAGAATGTGTGTTTTTATGCATGCATGTGTGGCAGAGTGTGTTTGTCTACATATATGGGTATGTGTGTTTTTGTGAATATTCATCTCTCTTTGTGTGTGTGTGTGTGTGTGTAATAGTGGCTCATTTATTGGCAGCAGGTGACATGAGCGCCCTCTAAACATCTACACACACACACACACACACACACAAACACACACATTGGAAATGCTGTTTTTGAGAACTGTGTGTGTGTGTGCCTTGTTCCCTGGCTAGATGTTTATAAGTATCTCAGAGGGAATTAGCATTTTACACTGGACACTCTTACACTACACACACACACACACACATACGCACAGCCACTCTTACGTAATCTTACATAATTTCATAATCCCCCTGCAGGACTCATTAAGAATCATATTCAAAGTGTTTATGTACAGTAATGTATTGAATGTGACATGTGTGTTACGTGATGCTTTCAGATCAGAATTTGTATTTGGTCAAACATTATGTTTTTTGGTATTTCTGCATTGAAACTTAATAGTAACGTAAGGAGGGTGAGCAGAGGGAAAAGGGTGAAAGAGATTCTGGGGAGAAGAGACATTGTCGAAAGAAAAAGCAGAAAGGGTGCTTGTCAAGTTTAGAGGAGACCTGGAAGGGAAAAAGGAGAGTGAGGAAAGGAGAAGACGATATAGAGACAGGGAGATGTGATGGGATAGAGGCGATCAAAAGGGGAGGTGAGAGGGAGGAGGGGGGGTGGAAAAGAGGAAGGTGTTGGAATGGAAATAGGGATGGACTTCGAGGATGAGAGCGTAATAAATGTTTAGACAGAGAGAGCGAGAGAGAGAGATTTGACATTTAAAATATTTTTTTTGAGTCACTTGAGGTTCATATGAGTCACACAACAGGGGGAGTATTTTAAAAAAAAGACGCCCAACAACACCAACATACAGTATCAGCAGTATCAGAAGACAAAACATACTATCACTGGTTTGGATTGACAAAACATAAGACATCGTGAGCACCCACAGAACCACACACCACACTTTTTTATCCAACGCCATCATATCATTGTTCCTTTGATGATAGATCAAATCAGTAGAAACTCTTGTTGTTATCATGATTTTAAATGTATTCACAAGTTGTTATCAAGGTTTTAAATAAAGTCACAAGATCAATAACATCCCCTCCTTGCTTGGTCTTGTGTGTGGTGTAGATTGCAGGTTTTGCTTGGCCATAGAGAAAATTGGCCTGAGTGCTCCTTCCGCTGTTCCCCCTGGGAATAAGGCACTGAAAACACAAAACGACAGTAATTAAATAAAAAAACAACTTCCCTAGTGAAGTGTTCACTAAGAGTAACAATGGGAGCAGACATAAGCACTCAGGAAAACAAAGAAAAACGGTGTTATAGGCAGGGTAAAACAGACAGGTAGGCAGTATTTGTGGGTTGAAACGGAACCAAAAACACCCCAGGTCCAGAGATCGTTTGGATAGGGGGCTTATATAATACCCTATCCTAGTGCCAGGCTGATCTGCTAGCTGTGCAACACTGACTGACTTGACACAGTGACTTCTTCCCAGCATTGGTTAAACAGAGTCACTGAAGTCCTTGAAAAGAGAACCTCTTCTGCAGCCTTTAGAATGACTGAAACATCATGGGACCTCCACCATCTCCTCAGTCATGAAGCTGTGTACTGCGAGGGTAAATTTATATATATATTTAGGGACTGCATTTATATAGCGCTTTTATCCAAAGCACTTTACAGTATATGCCTCTCGTTCAACCACACACTCATTCAGTGTCTTGCCCAAGGACACTTCGACATGTGGACTGGAGGCGCCGGGGATCAAACCTCTGATCTTCTGATTAGAGGACGACCCGCTCTAACTCCTGAGCCACAGCCGCCTCCTCAAAGGCCTCAAAGACCTCTGAATGTTTTCCAACAATCCACTAACAAATCTCACTGACCTCATCCCAAGTTGGGCTGAAATCTCCAGTGGTGTCCTTCATTTCCCTTGCCCTGAGTTGAGCAAATGACTTAATTTAGAGACACCCTTCTTCATATATGCCAAAGACACCCCTCCACCTATGTCCTGCTGGTTGGCTATAAGTGGATTGAAGGTTCTTTCACTGTTCTGGCAATGCTTGTCTTCAGATCTCGAAAAAGAAAGTACATTTCAGGCATTGAAAACTGTGTCATAGAACAAAGGCAAAGAAAGACAATTAGGAGCCATTTCTTTCATTGGAAAAACACATTAGATTACATTACAGTCATTTAGCAGACGCTTTTATCCAAAGCAACTTACAATCAGTGCATTCACCATAGGCAGACGAGAGAACTACTAGTCACCAAAATCTTAAGTGTATCTCCTCCCCAAACAAGTATCTAAGGCCGTGGTTACACCTGTCTTTTCGATGCGATCTCGGTCATCCGATCACACCAGGCTGCATGAAGTGACAGGTGTAGACGCACAGAGGTCACTTTGTGCTCGCATTGTGTTCGGATCAGCCAGACCACCTCGCGAGGTGGACGAGCTCGCTTTGTGTTCGGAACTCTGAATAGTCTAGACGCAATCAGGCACCTCAAAACGCATACAGCAGCGACACGTCATCAAATCACGCCCATTTCCCTCCAGTTCTGCCACAAATTTTGTTATTTACTGGGAGGAAAAGCTATGGATGACGAGAACGATATGGACGAGAGAACCTGGACGAATACCGAAACAAAATATTTACTCGACTGGACAGTTTCAGTTTCAGTTTCGCGCCGCTGCTGTTGTCTCCTCAATAGCAAACGCCTTGTACGGGCCCTACCACGACAACACACAATTTTTAACATAAAGTAAAGGAGCATAATCTCCCGCACACCCAGCTCCATTTTCAGGGATTGTTGTTATGGTTATTTAAATAGTGCGCGGGAACCGGAAATCTGAACACATATCTGGCCAAAGAGCTTGCATTTAACTGTCAAGTGTAGACGCACCACTGTGTTCCGATTAGCAGATTCCAATTACCGAGATCGCATGAAACGACAGGTGTAACCACGGCCTAAGAGCCAATGATTCCCATCTCAGAAAAAAATAAACAAAAGACTTGAGAGAAAAGGACCAGGAGGGTCCATGACTCTTTCTCTGTGCCAAAGCATTGATGCTACTAAACCCCCCGCCTCAACACTGAAGGCGTCTTAAAATCTTGTCCTCCAGTCCCTCCCAGTTCTTAGCCATATAGTAATAAGAGTAATAAATAAGAGTAATAAATAAGAGACTGTACATTCCTGTGACCATAAAATCACTGTAACATCATCAGTGCAAGTGTAAGGCACACTGGAGTATTTAAAGATCCTGGTGCATCTACACCACTCAGTCGTCCTGTAAGAGTCACCAGGTGAGGCTTGATGCAGGGTGAATAGAGGACGCCAGACAGACCACAACCCAGCCTGATTCAGGATACTGTAGTCAACGTGATAACAAGATCTATGAATCATGGCCCGAATCCAGAAGCCTCAAAAGTTTTAAAAAGAAAAGTATGGTCCATCCAGTTGAAAGCTTTTTTTCTTGATCTAGGAAGAGAAGACCCAAGTTCAGTTTGAGGTAGCTTTGCTGCTGTAATTATATCCCTAACCAAAAACAGGTTTTCAAAGATAGACCACTCTGGGATACAATATGTCTGATCTCTATGCATTGCAGACCTCATGATGGTTTTCAGCCTGTTGGTGGGGCTTTGGAAAAAATCCTAGTGTCCAGAGAGAGGAGGGAGACCGGATGCCCAGCAGGCCCAGGTCACCTTTCATAAGTAGCAGGGTTAAGAGCCCGCCGGCAGCTTAAAGGGAGGTTTGCCTCTCTAATGCATTCCTGAAACACATTGTACAGGTCCGGCCCAGTTAAGTATCAGAACCCTTTGTAGAAGTCCCCTGATAGGCTATCCAGGCCCGGAGCCTGCCCTGAATTTTGCTACTGTGCTGCTTCAGTTAGCTCGCTGTGAGAAAGGGACTCCAAGAGCCTCCTCCGAAAATCACGCAGCAGGTCCTCCATTGCCACTCCATCACACTCTTCAGCGCTGCACAAGTCTGCATCAAAGGAGACGGTACATAAACAAATCTCCCAAGGGTCATCCGTCCCTCTACCGCAAGGGAGTTTAAAGTGTTGCAATAGACTGCTTGCAATTGTTTGCTTCAGTAGACCTAAAAAACCTTCCAGGGAAATCCACATCATTAAATTTCAAGCAACGGGCTCTAACCGGGTTCCCTTCTCCTGAGCTGTAATTTGCCCTGTCTGAAAAAGCTGCATATGAGCCGCATTCCCCCCACACGCCTGAGCCATAACATGTATTATCTGTTGTTCAAGGGCTTCAATTTTCCTATTAAATGCCACTGCTCAGTGTTTTGCATATTGTTGACAGAATAAATTTATTTTGACTTCATCAAGATCCCACTGTTGCCTCAGGTTCTGGTACTGCATCTTTTTCTCTCAATTTCTCCCAAAAACAGGTGAACGCTCCCACAAAGGTTTGTTCCTGTAGCAACTGTGAATTAAAGTGTTATTGACACTGCAGTGGAGACACAATGATGGTCAGAGAGGGCCATGGGTGTAGTGGTACTCCTAAAGAAACATGCCCTCTCACCACGGGAAACAAAAACGTATCCCTCCATAGATCTATCAATTACATAACTGCACTTCTCAGTGCACTGGCTGGGTGAGGCTCATCATGGTCCTGATCCATGGTGTGATCCGGAGCTTTATTAAAAATTCAACTCAACACAACGAGTGTGTCCATTGAGCAGCCTTTGAGTGCATTTGACATGTCATAAAAAAACTGACCCATCTTGACCCACGCTGAGGCCATAGAAATTGAATAAAGACAAAATGCAGCCATTCAAGGTTGCATCCACTCTGAAAAGCTGGCCGTACAACATACAATGTCCTTAACATGAATAATATTCCAAGGAAGTCAAAGGGACAGAAATATGGCCACTCCACCACTTACGTTTAACCCATGACAGAAAAAAAATCCCCTTCCATTCACGTTGCCTTTACAACTCATTAGCCATATCAGAATGGATCTCCTGCAAAAATACAACAGAAGCTCTTTTCATCTGAATGTATTCTAAGTGCTGCTCTCTTGCGTACCTTTCTACCTCCATTGATGTTAAATGACCCTTTAATAATAGAGGTCATGCTGGAGGAGAAGACCACATGACAAAAAATCATAAATGAAGCCTGTCAATCCCCAACATAATGGACCCCTTACTATCTAAGCTTTTGTTCTTGGCCGATATCCTTGCCATCACTTTTGCGGTTATTCAAACGGTAACATTTTGGCTTGTCAAGGTCATCATCATTTTCTTTCCGTATGGCTGTTGTGCATGAGGAGACAAATAGATCTGAATCAGGAAAAGTAGATTCAATATTTACCTTGCAATTCCCTTTAAGTATTGTCCAAAAGTGTATTCAGCTTTGTGACAGTAGAGCTTCCCCTTAACCTTTCTGTGTCCACCTTCTCAGACTGGACACTGTCAAACACACTGGCATCCTCCATTTCCACCTCCTCATATTCCTCAAAATCAACCTCCCAATCATCTTCTCCCACCAGGCCTGCACTGGTGCGTAAATCTACACCCTCCCTGGGTTAGAAATCCATGGATGTGACAGCAGGCCGTTTAGCCTGCCGATATCCCAACAAGCACATCCTGAGCCCTTGCTTGGCCTCAGCAGTGCGGTTCTTTTCCTCCCATGCACTCTGCTGCAAGGATTCAATTTGTTCCATTGAATCCACTGCATAAATCCCTCCCAGTGTCTCCTGCTGTGTTTCTTCCTCCACAGTGTCTCCTGGCACTGGGCCTGTGCCAGGTTGAGATTCCTGTACAGTATATCCACATCAGTTAAATGATCTGATCATTAGGTCTATTTCTCTTCAGCCTTAGGCTGTACTGGGCCCACCTCATCTCTGGGGTGTTAGTTTGGCATTTTTTTCATTGACAAGCTGTGTTTAAATAGCCATGCTCATTACACACAAAGCATCTCATGAATCATGAATCACATATTCATTCCCATCTTGCATCAATTTGACAGCCACATCTTGGGTTTGATATTGCAAATTCAAAATCATGTATGTTTTCTCCTTAAACATTCAACATCTGACAAAACCACTCTCTTGGACAGGGAAGAAAAAGGTAGTACTTGTCCCTCCTCTATTAGTTGATCCACATACGTTACCTCCGGTAGAAAAAAAACATGCAGAGTTGTTCACACAGAGTAAGATATGTGTGTGTGTGTTTGAGAGAGAGAGAGAGAATGAAACAGGTGAATATGGGGTGGTGGATAGGATGGAAGGATGAAGCAGAAAGATGAAAGCCTGGGGACATAGGAGAGAAAGAAGGCAGGCAGCGAAAGATGGATGCACAGAGTACAAGAATGAGAGTAATGTTTATAGGCTGGATGGGAGAAAGGAGGCTGAAGGAGGAAGGGAAAGACAGGGAGGTCAAGAGAGGAATGGGATGAAGGGAAAGATGCAGGGTTGGAATAGAGAGAATGAGTATAGTAATGCTTTAAAGTAGATGGCAGTGACGGAGGGAGGAAAAGAAACAGTCACTGGTCAGAACCGTGGGAGAGAAGGGGAGGAGGAGAGGAGGGTACTGGAGAGAAATGGATAGATGGATGTAGTGAATAAACCTAAACTCAGTTAACCCAGGGATAGATTTTATCCACCTTTTTAGTCTGGCATAAATCTTTATGATCACAGTATACATCACAGTAAACAGTATCAAACGGATGTAATATTTATCTTAGAAGGATAATGTCTTCAGGGATAAAAAGCCTGAATTAATGCTTTTCTGAAAATATGACTTTGGTTTTTGCTGCTGGTTGTTTGTATTAGGATGATAAACTACTAGAAGTCATAGCTTACTCAGCTTTTTATTTACCACTATGCACTGTGAATGGATGGATGTGTGGATGGATCAGGGTTCCTACGTAAGTCATGGAATTTGAAACATTTGCTTATAGTTTTAGAAATGTCATGGATTTTTTTTCCAACCAGTACCTTTGAGGAATAAAAACCCAAATCAGAAATGTCTGGATAGTATCAGTCATAGGCGATAGTTAGCCAGAAATAAGACCCGGGACATTCAGGTTGTAAAAAAAAGTGACATTTTCAACGTAGACTATTGGTCATGGAAATCGTGGTTTATGCCATTGAACAGTCTTGGAAAAGTCATGGAATTTAATTAGCAAAAATGTGTAGAGGGATGAAAGTAGACAGAGGATAGGTCGGGAGGGAGAGAGGGAGGATGTGGGTTTCTGTGTGTCTGACCACGCTGTGTGAGGAGGATGGATAGAGGGAAGTAGTTGAAAGAATGGGTGTAGATAACAGGCCAGATCTATCTGGAGGGGAGAGAGATAGAGGTAGAGATGGAAGGGAGAGGATGGTAGACGGATGGACAGGAGTAGTGGGATAAGTGTAGATAATGGCGAGACATAATATCCCGAGGAGAGGAGAGGGAAAGGACAGAGAGGGAAGAGACAGACAACAGGAAGAGTGAGGCAGATAGTGGAGAAGGGGTGGATCGATGAATGGATGGACGGATGGATGGATGGAAGGAAGGATGGATGGAAGGACATCACTAGAGGAATGAGTACAGATAATGGGCTCAACCTAATGTCCGAGGAGGGGCCGTCCTTGCTTCACAGCTGCAGCCACACCTGAGTGCCAATGTGGATTGAATGCACATTGATACTGAATGTGTATTTATGAAGGGATATGTACAGTCTACTGCCTATTGCATTTCTTGCACCATCACTTTGTACTATATGTATATTTTTGCACTGCTTTCCTCGGACCCAAGTATGTACTGTGATACTGTGAGTTGCATGCATGTCTCTGTGCCAGTGTTACCAAGACAAATCCATGTGCATTTCCTGTACCAGACAAAAACATATTTTGCTAGTGTATGTAGTGCAGGTAATGGGCTTGATGTAATGCCTGGTGTGGAGGAGAGGAGAGGCAAGAGGGCGGGCTGGATAGAGATGGGTGTTTTGACAGACATGACTGGAGGGATGAGTTTAAAATATGGCTAGATGTTATGTCTGGGGGGAGAAGGGAGGACAGAGCAGAATGGAGTAGAGAGACAGGAATGGATAGGGGATTGGAAAGGGCAGAGAGATGCGTGTAAATGATGGGCTAGGTCTAATGTGTGGAGGAGTGGAGAGAGAAGAGAAAAAAAGAGGGGAGAATGGATGGATGGTGGGATGGGGTACAAGGATAAATGTAGTGGAGAAGGGATAGAAAGATGGATGGATGGACGGTGGAGGGATGAGTGTAGATAATGGCTAAACCTAATGTCTGGAGGGCAGACATCCATCTGACTGACCGAATTATAGTCCAGCTCACTGTCTACAGAATAATTACTGGAACACAGAATTCTCTCTCGGTGTCTCGCTCTCTGCGACACTGTCTGTCTCTGTCTCCCTCTCAGGGGTGATTTGGAGGACAATCTACCTGTCCACTATTCTGCTCCTGGTGTGAAAACAACAATTTACCTGCTCTGGGCAATGTTTATTGTGACTTTGTTGAATGCACCTCAAGTATACTTTTGATGAATTTGAAAAAATGTATCTGTCCACCAGCTGCCTTGTTAACAATGGAAAATGAGGGTAAAATGTGTGTTGAAAACAATAACAAGCCTGCCAGTCATTTCTCCTGTTAGTGCTTGTGTTGCATCAAGGTAAAGTGCTTTAATAGGCTGTTGGGCCACCACAAGCCACCACCAGACTCTCTTGGAGGGATGAAAATATCCCTCCTTAGGCGCCGTGTCAGAATCGGCGATAAGTGCTACGTTGGGTTGAGATCCAATGACTGGGACTGCCATGGGATATTGTTGACAGCCTTTTAATATTTATTAAACCAATGTTGTTTTGTTTCCGTGCCATTGTCATCCTGGAAAATTGCAGTTCACTAGAAGATGAACACAATGGCTCACTCACTCACACTGGCTTTGTATTTATGCATGTTTACTTTGCGTTCCAAGGAGCTCAGCGTGCCTAGACCATGCCAGGACAATGCATCTTACATCACCACAGAGCTGTGCCTCAACCTTTCACCACGGGAAACAAACTCTCAGGCCATTAGACGTCTTTTGGTGTGCACCACACATGGACTCGCCTGCACGTTGAGAACAAGCGTGACTCATCAGACCATTTGTTTTTCAACTGCTCAGTTCAAACCACTGCCCGTGTTTTTTTTTTTGCAGCACTTCACTTGCATAAGTACATTTTAGACATCATAAGGGGGCCGTCTCTTTTTCGACTGTTTTTAAACGCCTGCTAATGCCTCGGATTGGTATTTGCAGTTGCATCTCAGTGTGATTTAAGGTGCTTGCCTGTTTTAGCATCTTGAACCACTACACAGATATCACAGGTCGCCTAGCTGATGTCGTCTTTATCTCAGACTTACATGCCAACATGCCTCTGGGGGACATCATCAAGCTGAACAGTGTTCGTCAGTGATGCCCCTATCGAATAACAATCAACCCTCTCTCAAAGTCACTGAGGTCTCTTCTTTGAGCATTTAAAATGTACACATGCTGTGCCAACATTACACCACCTGACTGTAATTATACTGGTGATAGAATTGTAGAGGATGAAAATCATACAGTGCCGTCCAAAATGTAAAACCTGGAAAAGTCATGGAATTTTGGAAAATGTTTTCCAGACCTGGAAAATGAGATAATTTATCAAAAACGAAAATTAAATGTTAGATCTTGGAGAAAGATCCTATGAAATTGAAATATATCTGAATATCTTGTCTGCATACTATTCGGTAAGGTTTTCTCTGCTGTCACACCATATATTTTGTTATATGTATGTATATGTGTTACATGTTATATGTGTTACATGTTATATGTATGTATATGTGTTACATGTTATATGTGTTACATGTTGCTCCTGCTTCCTAATTCAGAATCAAAGCTTCTATCATGTCAGTCACACTCAGTATTGAACTGATAGGTCACACTGACTGATAAACATCAGAGAAAAAACACTTTACTTATTCACAGATCAATTTCAGCTAATCATTTTACCAATCAATCATGCTCCTTTGGAATTTTCAGCTGTGTGTGTGTGTGTGTGTGTGTGTGTGTGTTCTTTCTTAGTTTTTTAGAGTACCCACTGAACAACAAGACAAATTATTTAATCAGAAGAACTGCAGGACACTGTGTCCTGAGGACAACACGCACCTGTGTGTGTGTGTGTGTGTGTGTGTGTGTGTGTGTGTGAGTGTGAGCGGACTGTTTATAGGTTGCTTTGGATAAAAATGGCTGTTAAATGACTAAAATGTATGGGCAAAAATGTGTGTGTGTGTGTGTGTGGTGTGGATCTGTGTATGTGTGTGTGCATACATGTTCTGGATGTCCTCACAAGGATAGAAAGATGAAGTAAATCTCACCATCAGTGTTAGCATCACACATATAGTAATACAAATGTGTGTGTGTGTGTGTGTAGCTGGGATCTACCTCCTAAGGTTCGGGTTGCTGCTCAGTTCAGCTTCATGTTGTTTCAATTAAATGTAACTCTCCCTTGCTGTGTGTGTGTGTGTGTGTGTGTTTGTGTGTGCACGTGCGTGCGTGCATGCACGTGTGTGTGTCATAATTAGATCTAGCTCTGTGTGTGTACCTGTGGCTGTGTGTATGTGTGGTAATTAAATCTCTCTCTCAGTATATCTGAAGGAATGGAGATATGAGGCTCAGTGACAAAATGATTTACTGTGACATAATGACACACACACACACACACACACACTGTTTTGTGTGTGTGTGTTTGGCGGAGAGAAAAAGAGAGCGAGGGAGCAGGTAGTAATTAGTGAAGAAGTCTTTCTGGTCAGAGACTCTTTGGCCCTTCACCTCCACCATAATAACACACACACACACAACTGAAGGTCAGCATGGCAGGTACAATGTCTGATGTAGCTGCTCTTCAAAGCTACTCAGGTAAAGATATATCAGTACCTCCTTTGTCACATGGTGGTGAGTAAGATTGTGGAGTGGTTGGGTGAGAGAGAGAGCAAGAGAGAGAGAGGTGAGTGCAAAATGAAAACTTCATCACTGTATTGTCAGATTCTGTATTGGCTGGTCTAGTAGCAGGGTTTGGCTGCCTCACAGTAAAGGCCCACTCTTAGCTAACCCTTTATTATGATAGCCCTGGGCAACAAATACACACACACACACACACACACACACACCTACACAAATCCTGCAACCTTGTAGCTACCTAAGTAAAGGTACAGACCCACCCACATATATACAGGTGAGTTATCATTGCTTTGCCCTCAAGAGCACTATCAGTCAAAATGTAATTCAGTCACAACTTGATATACTGGTGTGTGTGTGTGTGTTTGTGAGAGAGAGAGAGAGAGAGACAGAGAGAGAAAGAGAGAGAGAGAGAGAGAGAGAGAGAGAATGTGTGGGTGTGTGTGATATAATGCCAGGCCAAAGGGGGCAGAGAGAAATAGAGGGAGTCGAAACTCTAAGGTATTCTTTAGCTTTTATTATCATGGTTTTGCCAAGGGCAGAGAGCGAGAGAGAGAGAGAGAGTGAAGGGGAGGCAAAGACAGATGGAAAGGAGAGGGGGAGAGGGAGGGGGAGAGAGAGAGATAACAAGTGAGCAACGGAGAAAAGAAAGAGAAGGAGAGAGAGAGTAATCTCTTTTTTCCTTGGGGCTTGAGAAGTACTGCTCTTTGGCCAACACTTAGGTGTGTGTGTGTGTGTGTGTGCATATACAACTTTGGGTGTGTGTTGTTGTTTATATTGTAAGTTACCTCTTCAACTGAATCAGCACTAGTAGCTTTTATTCAAACCACCGCTGAACAAAGCGTATCTCTAAAAAGTCAAAATATTCATATTCACATTTTCAGTTGTTTGAAGATATACATGAATAAATGATCCCATTGCTGATCTATCTTTGAAATTATACATTGTATTTTGAATGGGTCACACTTACTCAACATCTATGTTACACATTTGTACCATCAAATCAAAGGTGATACATCTTGACATCAATAGATCATTACCACATTTCGTAACTACCGTAAATAAACAAGACCATCACCAAAAATCTTGGCAGCCTCTACCAGCCTCGGCATTGCATCTGACGTTGTGAGCCACCTCCATTTCACAGGAACCTCTGCTGGATAGCTTTAGGGCACAAAGGGAGATTGCTTTACAACACAAAACAGGAAGAGGGCGCTGTTCTCCCAGTACAAACAGACAGCTTAAGCTTTCAGAGAAGGCAGAAGATAAAAATCCTTTATCCTCTTTGGTAAAGCGAAAGAAAACAAAAGCGTGCAGAGCGTCGGCACGGGGAGGGGGAGGGGAACAAGTAGCAACAGGAAATGTGTGTTACTAGCATTAACAATACCACTGGCATGAGATAGATGCTGCCAGTCCTCTCGATAATGGTCTCATTAGTTTGCAGTAATTACACCAAGGTATCTCATTTTATTTGACGATGATATATTGACGCCACATGCACCACCTTTTAAAGTAAAACAACAAAGTCCGTTGGCGTCGTTACAGCAGCGGTCGTAACAACTTCAGATTCTCAGTTGCGATGCATTTAAACCACTAATCGTGTTGGAGATTAACATAGTGACAGATGCAACACAGTTTTGCTGCTCCTGCCAGTTGTGGCGCATGGGTCTGCAACGGTGGCAGAGACCCACGCAACCCACCCAGGCACTTAAGGGTCGCAGCTGTACGGGCTGCTGCTACCATCTTTATGCCGGCTTCGTAGTCTGTTGACGGAGATGAGAGACAAAAGTCATAACCAAAAAAAAAAATACAAACTACATGTCAAGAATTGGTTCATAGTCAATCTTAAAATATGTGAATGGGAATGCACAGGAAGCGGGGGATGTGTGTGTATCCTGCTGGTGTGATTTTCCCAATTAGCTCCCCATCTGTCTGTGTGGATCTGTGGTTAGTAACTAAGTTGTCTCTACACTGCTCATTAGAGTTTGCCGGGCATTTTACGCTATAGACATCAAACATAGCCTGCCTATAATTTCATCACATCTCCTTGATATGGGAGAGGGTGTTTTCCCTCTGTCTCGGTCTTTAATAGGCTAGTAATTAACCAGTGGTCTCTTATCTCTCCGTGTTGACAGAGATGTGAAAAAAGCCATGAGTCATAGAGAGTGAGGGAGAGTCGGAGGGAGACACACACACACACACACACACACACACACACACACACACAGCGCGATACTGTTACATACAGGGAGACAGATAGATCGTGTGTGTGTGTTTTTAGTACTTATTCTGCAGGTCTCTTGTCACTTCATGTTGACAGAGACATGAAAATATGTCTGAATACATGAGTCACAGAGTTGCAGCAAGGGAGCGAGAAAGAGATTGCTGATTGCAAAGAGATTGAACTTATACATAATTTATTGTTGTGTATTCCGTGTTATTTGTTGTATTGTCTTGTTTAGCACTGTTCTTTGCCTTAGGAATACTGCAAATTTCATCGTCATTTCAAAGATTTTTGCATTTTAATGAGTTTTTAGAGTGATGAATAGCAGATAACAAGAGAGAGGAAGAGAGAGAGATACACAGTGGTACACAGAGAGAGAGAGACAGAGAGAAAGAAAGACAGAGAAAGGGAGGGAGACAGGAGGGAGGGCAAGGAATGAGTGAGGAAAACAGACAGAGGGATGGGGGGGTTTCAGATGAGAGAGAGAAAGGGAGCGAGCGAGACAGAGCAAGAGAGATAGAGGGAGGAATTGAATAGGATATCAGATGAGTGGGCTATTTGTCATTGCCTTCTTGCTTCCTGCTGTGACTGTGTTTCCATGGCGATAATTAGCATATCAGGCATTAACCCGGCCTCCACAGTCCTCAGTGTCTCGTTAACCAATTAGCTCCTGAGTCAGTGAGACCTCAACCAAAGTATGTTGTCACCAGCTACAAAATTGAGTCTAACATGATGTCATCAGCAGATGAATAGTTGAGTTCCAAAATGAGATATCTTCCATCTGAAAAATGTGACACTTAAGTAAAACTCAAAAAAAGCTATTACTTAGCTTGAGACGTTTGCTCACAAAAAAATAAAACATTTTAGAGAACTTCAAGATTGTTGTAATATTTTTCTCGAAAGTGAATATGTACCTCAAGGGCCAGTACAGTTACAATGTAGAGAGGCTGACCAAGAACAAAAAGGGTGCTGGTTCAATCCCCAGAACCAACAGGAGGGTGTATTCTGTGTGACTGGACCGGTTGGTGGCTGCCTACCAATTCTGTTAAAGTGCCCTTGAACAAGGCACTGAATTTCAAATGACTCTGGGGGCGCTGCACCAGTGCCAATCCTGCACTCTGTCCTTTCTGAAGAAAGGTCTGTATGTAAGGAGGGTATACTCTGCAGGGCCGCTCTGGAGGGTGACTGCCCACCAACACTTCTTAAGTGCCCTTGAACAAGGCACTGAATTCCAAACTCCTCCAGGGGTGCTGCATTGCTGCCAACCCCGTGCTCTGTGAAGAAATATCTCTGTGTATATAGTAGGGATATGCAGAAAGATGAATACTATTCAAAAGTATACATTTATCTTAAGTACTGAAGAGATCAAATACGAAAAAATAAATTGGATTGACTTTAAAATATCATAGAATCCAATTGCAATCTGTTACTTGGAAGGCAATTTATTTTCTGTGCCTGTGTGTGTACACGTGTGTAAGCAGAACGGCTTCTCAACAACTTCCGAATGGTGTGAGGATAAAAGGAAAAGCGAGATATACACACACGCATACCTCTCAGCTATCTCTGTCATCCTTTCTCTCAGATGAATGAAACAGTAAGTATGTATGTCAGTACGTCAGCTAGCTGGTCAGAAAATCATTACAGGCTGTTGATTTATTCACCATGGACTCAAAAGGCAAGGATGCACATGACTTTGCATCCATCTATCTCTCTATCTGTCTGTCTGTCTGTCTCTCTCTCTCTTACAGATTACATTTGCTACATTGAATACTAACTTAAGTCTTTTTTGCTTATTGAGACAGAACTAAGTACATGGAAGATGCTATATCTTCTATCTTCAGGTGTCTGCGGGTCCTGAGAAAAGTCTTAAAATGTGTAATCACAGTTTTTAAACTCAAGGCCTTAAAGGGTCTTGAATAGAGTTCAATAAAGCATTGTCTTAAATTCAAGTTTAGAGGTCTTAAAAAATGTGTTTCTGTCTTCATTTTCAATTGCCAAACTTTCATTCATTTATTTTTTTCATTATAACAGGCATTAAAAAGGTATTAAAAAGTCTTAAATTTAACTTTACTAAACTTTCAGACCCCTTGATCTATCTATCTGTCTTCCTGCCTGTCTGTCTGTTTGTTTGTCCGTGTATTTATCGTTTGGCTTTGTGTGTGTGTTTATGTATTACATGTGGATGAAGGAGAAAAAGGAATCTCTCAGAGGAACAAACCTGGACACACACACACACACACACACACTCACACGCACACGCACACACACACACACACACACACGCACACATTAGCGACAGGAAACAGAGATCAGAAAGCAGGATTCCAACTGTAGGTTTGTTACCATGGCAACAGAACAGAACGCACCGGAGACCTGTCACCATAGGAACCAATAGCCAGAGAGTGAGAGAGAGACAGAAAGACACAGAAGGAAAGACAGAAACAGAGAGACAGACAGAGAGAGAGAGAGAGAGAGAGAGAATGAGATGTAAACAGGAAAAGAGGAGAAGTCATGGAGAGAAAGAGGAACAGAAACAGAAAAAGAGAGGAAGGAGGGAGATGAGACAGCTAGGAGAGGTGTGAATGTGTCCACACGTCATACAACATGTGCACTGCAACATGGTAGCAACGCATGCCATGGACACATCAAGTACATGTCATCTACAACTCCTACATCCCCATCACTCCACTAGACTACAGCATGGCAGCTTGGAATGAGTTGGCTCCTGTACATTCTCATCCTGACACTCATCACCATTGGAGGAATCTTTCTCTTGCAATTTTATAACCCATACTTGAAATATATACTGTGGCTGTGTTCTCCAGAGTTCAAAAAGTATGTTTCTTTCTTTCCTTCATAGTAACATTGCTCACTTCCCCGGGATTTTCCCACCTGATCTGGGAATTTGCAATAGTCAGTCGCTCCAGGACGCAAATTCAACCAACTGCAGCAATACTTGCAAGATCTTGCAATTTTGCCAAAACCCCGCAATATTCCCGTACAAAACGATCAAATTGGCACAATGCTTCCACATTAACACTCCTACATGTTCGGGAGGTTGTTTTTTTATTTAAATATGCAATTTGCACCATTTGATTTCTTGTTATCCTGAGCCTTTGATATGGTTACACACGAGGACAATGCCGGAGTAGCCAATCAGGACAACAGGGACGAATCCCGG
The DNA here is from genome assembly GCA_034670385.1 of Hoplostethus mediterraneus. NCBI lineage: Eukaryota > Metazoa > Chordata > Actinopteri > Trachichthyiformes > Trachichthyidae > Hoplostethus > Hoplostethus mediterraneus. The sequence continues at coordinate 16,470,157 of JAXDDW010000004.1, forward strand.
TGGGTCTTTGGGCTGGTTGGACGGGCCTCGCCGCGGTGTAGCCTAATCATTTTATAAACTGTTCACGTTGATTTGCTGCGAACAGGCCGGTGACTAGTTAGATGTGTGTTCTCAGCTTCGGACCTCTCTCTCTTTTTCTCTGTGTCAAACTGGCAGCACTGAAAGACCTGACAGATTAGAGCGGGACGGGAACGTGACGGGTCAGCTAATGATGTGATGGTGTTACATCATTTACACAGCGACTGCATTAGTGGTGTAGAAAACGTTAATTTCATTACGTCTCAGCAATATTTTGTAAAGCATGCAAGTTGGCTATAAGGTAGCACCGGACACACACCATTCCCCCACTATCGGCACAGACCAACCACTCCCACTCGCCTTCTTCTATGTCTTCCAGTAAAATGAACTACAAACCGCAGGTGCAATAAACCTGGAACTGACCAAATAACTGTGTCTATGCCACAGTATATTATTAAACAAAACATTGAAGGGATTGGGCAGGTATTTAAAATATATCTTTTTACAGATGCTACAATGGCACCTGTAAACGTAATGCACGTAATGTAAAGAAAACTAGGATTAAAAAGGAATGAAAGACAAAGAAAGGCACTAGATAGAGTTCATGTGTAGTAAAACTAGTTTTCAGCCGGCGGCCCCAGGAGGTATTAATGTGTGACGATTACTCTACTACTAAAAAAAACAACTTATAAAACAGAGTGGGCAGTTTACAATGTTTTGGGCAGGATGGGGCAGGATGGGGGGCTCGAAATTGTCATCAATTCCTGCTGTTTTAGAGTCCCACAAGATAACATCGCAAATTTTTGATGAAAGCTGCAATTTCAATCATTTTGGGCCGCAATAATCAGAAAAAAACGCCACGAGATCCTGGTGGGACTGAATAGTAACCTTTGAATCACAACCTCTACATTACTGCTGCCCCTGTTAGGGTCCTATAAGTAATAGCTGACAGCCATTACTGTAGGTAGGTGAGAAATCAACCTGAAGCTTTGATTTAAGGGCCGAAGGGACCCGCTGCAGCCATCCGGCACTTGTCCATCACTTTTGGACTGGTTATGGCTTGTGGTACTTGATACTTGCGACACTTATTACCAGTCAATCAGTCTATCGACCAAATAAGTTATTAAGCACCTTTTCATGGATGAATGCAATTAAAATTTGGAATGGATGAAAATAAAAACTGGAGGGGAAAAAAAGAAAAGACTAAACAGATCGGCAGTGATTACAGCCTACTGTAAGCTGCTCATAGCCCAATGCAGACGCTTTTTAAAATCACGCCATATTGTAGGCTACTGTCAGATGTTTATAACGTATAGTTGGATCGTTATATCCTATTTAGCAATTGAGCCAGGCCCTCAAATGTCGGCAGCTGCATCCACTTGTAGGAATAATGTCCAAATGTGATTTCTCTCTCTGTGTGTGTGGGTGTGTGTGTCTATGTTCTTGCTGCAATAACATCAAAGCAGTGGTAGTTTTCTATGTCCATCACTCATCATTAACTGTTCAACAATAAAAGTGAACCTATGATCGTTCAATGTAAATTGTACCTAGGCCCTCCAGTGCTGCTGTGGGGGACCCTGGATAAAATAATGCACCACATGGTATGTTTAATATCTTAATATGGCCTTTTGTCCATTTTTATGGGCTTCATTGTACAGATTTTATGAGCCATAATGGTGATATTTAAATGGTGGTGTAGTAGTAAAGAGAGAGAGCAAGACACAGAGATAGCGAGAGAGAGAGAGAGAGAGAGAGAGAGAGAGAGAGAGAGAGACCAAGGGAAAGTGAGACAGAGAGAGAGAGAGAGTGAGAGAAAGAAACGAAAGAGAGAGACAGGTAGACAACAAGGGGGAGGTAGAGAAAAAAATAGACATGGGTACGAGAAAGAAAGAGAAAGGGCAGCGGTAGAGAGAAAATATGATGTGTGTGTGTCACTGTCTAGAGATCAGTGGTAGCTTAGTTCTTATTCCAATCACACACGCTGCCTAATGAGCTAATGGGCCTGACAACCACACACACACACACACACACACACACACACACACACACACACACACACACACACACACACACACACACACACACACACACACACACACACACACACACAGAAAGGGGGATAGACAGAAAGTCACTAAGCTAGTCAGTCAGTCAGCCAGCCAGCCATTCATCCATTCAGCCAGTCAGTCACTGAGCTAGACAACATGTTAACCCCTTATTCCAGAATGGGTTTCCTGTGATTACTGCGGATAAGAAGGACACAATCTTGCAGTGGCATTTTGTGAAAAATCTTCTTTCCTCTTCTCTTTTCTTGTTCCTCTCACCTCTTCTCATCCGTCACTTCCTCCTCTCTCCCATTCATCTCTTACTTTCTTTCCTCTCCTCTCTTCTTTTGCTTCTCAGGCACTGTCATGGTGCAAATGTCCAAGATCACCCAACACCCCACACACACACACACACACACTCAGAGAGAGAGAGCGGGAGAGCGGTATTCAAGACAGCCAGTAGGGCAACTGTAGATGAAAATGGCTGCATGAGTGTTCTGAATCATGAAGAACAGAAAATCTGATTCGGCCCCCTTCTAGATTCACAGTATTGTATAGCACTCCCTTTGAGTCAAGATCATAATTATACGATATGTGATAAGAAGAAATTTTACAGATTTGTCAAATGACAGTGGACAGTGTCCTATGACTATTAGCTGAGTAAGACCCTCATGAATCAGAGACAACTACATTATTAACACCTCCTTTGGCGCAAAGTTCACCCCACTTCTGGCTTTGCAACAACCTCCATGCATACAGATAATCTAAACACTAAAATAATTCTGAAATGACGTTCAGATGTAAACATTTTTTTAAATAATATCAAATGTTGAAATGCTGCAAATAAGTTGTCTTTCCTGTGTTAATGCAGCCAATCACTGATTGCTTTGGCCTCAAACCAAATGGCATCATCACTGTTATCATCATTATCATTATTCTCTAATCATCATTAGAACCATTATGATCATCAAACCTTTCCCCACGTAGAAAATGGCTACTGTGCTCACTTTTACGTTCTCTCTCTCTCTCTCTCTCTCTCTCTCTCTCTGTCTGTCTGTCTCTCTCTCTCTCTCTCTCTGTCTTTCTGTCTCTTTGCCAGTGTAGTTTGTCCATGTTTGGCATATGGTGTCATGATTTTTGAGACTGTTCCCCTTGGCACATTAAATCATTTTGTGGACACTTTCCGGATGGCATAAGTGTTACCAGAGGAGGTCAGTAATTTGATTTTGCCCGTGCACATCTGTAATTTAATCTTGATGGTGAAATAATTTAGTGAGGGGCTGTAGCAGGGGCACATCACACACCGTCACCCAGAGTACACCATATATTTGTAAAGCCCCACCACTGGTTATACGGCCCTCGTAAATCCAAGTCGGTAAACTCATGAAACACCAGATGAGAATTAAAGTGACCCCCAGATGTCTCAAAACTCAAAATACAGTCGGTGGTTTTAGCTGGAATTGTTACTGGGTAAGAAAATCACTGACATGTTTGTTCCAGGCAGGATTAAAGTCCTGAGGTCCTGAGGTGATAATTGCTAATCATCAGACCTCCCCTGGTAATACTAATACTGTCCACAGAGCGCTTTAGTGACAGAGAGGGCACTGGCTATTTATCCCCCTTGGAACTCTCTTGGTTGCCTCATGTCGCTGTGAGGACGTACGGTGTTGGCTAACACCTTTGGACACATGTTGATGATTGGCATTCACGTTCACCTTAATTGCTGTTTAGTTGCCTTTGTAATTGTAATGTGTAACTCAACAGTAGGGAGGAGTTCTTAACATGCTGTATGTTGTAGTAACTATATATATAACACCTTATACTGATACACATATTCCTGTTCTTGTGATACTATCCCTCCATCCATCCATCCATTTTCGACCGCTTATCCGGATCCGGGTCGCGGTGGCAGCAGGCTCAGCAGAGTGTCCCAGACATCCCTTTCCCCAGCCACAGTCACCAGCTCATGCTGGGGGATCCCAAGGCGTTCCCAGGCCAGGCAGGATATTTAATCCCTCCACCGGGTCCTGGGTCTGCCCCAAGGCCTCCTCCCCACTGGACGTGCCCTGAATACCTCCACAGGGAGGCGTCCGGGAGGCATCCTGACCAGATGCCCGAACCACCTCAACTGGCTCCTCTCCACACAAAGGAGCAGTGGCTCTACTCCGAGTCCCCCCCCGGACATCCGAGCTCCTCACCCTATCCCTAAGGGTGAGTCCAGATATCCTACGAAGGAAACAAATTTTGGCCGCTTGTATTCGCGATCTTGTCCTTTCGGTCACTACCCAGAGCTCGTGGCCATAGGTGAGGGTTGGAACAAAGATTGACTGGTAAATTGAGAGCTTTGCCTTCAGGCTCAGCTCCCTCTTCACCACGACAGTCCGGTACAACGACCGCAAAACTGCACTCGCTGCACCGCTGCACCGATCCGCCTGTCAATCTCATGCTCCATTTTACCCTCACTCGTGAACAAGACCCCAAGATACTTGAACTCCTTCACTTGGGGCAAAGACTCACTCCCCACCCGGAGGGGACAATCCACCGCTGTCTTGCAGAGCATCATGGCCTCAGACTTGGAGGTGCTGACTCTCATCCCGGCCGCTTCACACTCAGCTGCAAACCGCCCCAGCGCGTGTTGGAGTTCACAGCTCGATGAAGCCATCAGGATTACATCATCCGCAAAAAGCAGAGATGCTATCCTGAGGTCACCGAACTGGACACCCTCCACACCCTGGCTGCGCCTTGAAATCCTGTCCATGAAAATCACAAACAGGATAGGTGACAAGGGACAGCCCTGGTGGAGGCCAACACGCACTGGGAACGAGCTTGACTTAGTGCTGAGAATGCGGACACAACTCTCGCTTTGGTTTTACAGAGATCGGATGGCTCGTATTAACAGCCACGACAGCCCTACAACATCCAGGGCCTTTAGCATTTCTGGGCAAATCTCGTCCACCCCTGGGGCTTTGCCACTGCATAGTTTTTTGACTACCTCAGTGACTTCCCCCAGTGCGATGGGCAACGACCCCCCGGAATCTTCAGGCCCTGCCTCCCCCACGGAGGGTGTGTCCATTGGGTTTAGGAGTTCCTCAAAGTGCTCCTTCCACCATTCGACTATAGCCCCAGCCGAGGTCAGCACCTCCCCACCCTTACTGAAAACAACTTGGGTGGGCCCCTGCTTCCCCCTCCTAAGGCACCGAACGGTTTGCCAGAATCTCTTTGAGGCCGACCTAAAGTCCTTCTCCATGGCTTCTGCGAACTCCTCCCATGCCCGTTTTTTCGCCTCTGCCACTGCCAAAGCCGCTGCCCTCCGCGCCCGCCGGTACCTCTCAGCTGAATAAGGAGTCCCCCTGGCCAACCAGGCCTGTAAGCACTCCTTCTTCAACCTGACAGCTTCCCTCACCACTGGTGTCCACCACCGGGTTCTAGGGTTGCCGCCGCGACAGGCACCGACAGCCTTCAGGCCGCAGCTCCGAGCAGCCGCATCAACGATGGTGGATTTGAACATGGTCTATTCGGACTCCATGTCCCCCTCCTCCTCCAGGACACGTGAGAAGTTCCTTTGGACAGTGACATCTTCCGGACAGGTGCCTCCTCCAGATGTTCCCAGTTCACCCGCACTACCCGTTTAGGTTTACCAGGTCTGTCCGGAAGCTTGCCCCGCCATCTGATCCAACTCGCCACCAGGTGGTGATCAGTTGACAGCTCTGCACCTCTCTTCACCCGAGTGTCCAAGACATGTGGCCGCAGATCTGATGAAACGACTACAAAGTCGATCATCGACCTTTGGCCTAAGGTACTCTGGTACCAAGTACACTTATGAGCGACCTTATGCTCGAACATGGTGTTTGTTATGGCTAATCCCTGCTTCGCACAGAAGTCCAACAACAAAACACCGCTCGGGTTCAGATCGGGCAGGCTGTTCCTCCCAATCACTCCCCTCCAGGTTTCTCCATCGTCACCCACGTGAGCGTTGAAGTCCCCCAGTAGGACTATAGAGTCCCCAGATGGTGCCCCCTCTAGGACCCCATCCACGGTCTCCAAGAAGGCCGGGTACTCTGACCTGTCATTAGGTGCATAAGCATAAACGACAGTCAGAGCTTTCCCCTCCGCAATCCTCAGCCGCAGAGGGGCGACCCTCTCGTCCACCGGGGCAAACTCCAACACAGCAGCGTTCAGCCGGGGGCTTGTGAGTATCTTATAAGCATATTAAGAGCTAACTTAACAACTTCCTCACTGGCTGCTGGGGAAAACCCATAGTTAGTGGGCTACACTTGTAGAATATGATAGTGCAGAATAATGTGTTAATAAGTGGTTTGTAATACTAATAAGGAACTGATACTAGATGGATGTCAATAAGTAACTAATTCCGTGTTCTGTAATATAAAGTGTTACCATACACCTACGAATATATATGAACACTTATTTGTGTGTGTGTGTGTGTGTGTGTGTGTGTGTGCGCGCACACTCTGACAAGCCAAATGGTGTGAAATTTAGTAGGCATCTGGACCAGTGTTCATTATCGCTGGTGGTTCTGTTAAAAAGAGAGAGAGAGAAAATAGCAACATCCATCTCATACTGTCAACTAGCATCCATCGTCACAGAAACAACACTGCGGGACAGATGTTTGGCTGGGGGCGGTGGGGGGTGTATGTGTGTGTGTGTGTGTGTGTGTGCGCGTGTAGTTGTTAGACATTGACTTGTGATCAACTACCACTCTCGTTTTTCTCCTCTCTTGCACACATGGAGTAAGTTATGATAACAAATTCTACTGTTGTTTCTACAATATTCTTTTATTAGATCCTCGCTGATCTATTAAACCAAGGGTTGAAGAGCTGTTACTACAGCAGCTTTGTGGGCAGAAAAAAATGACAAGGAAGTGAGCCCTTTTTTTTCTAATAGTGCCTGCATCATGAACTCTCCAAAGAGATATTCATGGCCTGTATATCATTTGCTTTCACTTGCTCCTTTGAGCTTCTCATATTAAAGACTGGAATAACAGTGAGACGAACAGGCAGGGTGAAATGTAGGTTTGTGCAAAATCTTTGGCTCTGAGCACTGAAGTCAGCTCATATTGACATTATGAGGAATGTGGGTGTAGTATTCAGTAACACTAGAGGATGTTAATTTAGTCAATATCTGGTATTAGTTGTTAAAAGACCAAAACAATTCAGTGTTTTAGGAGCATACATATGTTAATATTTGAATGAAATATATGGTGTAACAACAGTTTGAGAAAACCTTAACAAATGGTGCGAACAAGATATTAAGATATATTTCAGACGAACATTTCTAAAGATCTAAAAAAAAATATTTGTATCACCTTCTAAATAATGTATTCTTGAACAAGAAGTATCAACTGAGTATCAACATTGTATTAATTTTTGATGACAACAAACAGGTCCTGGTAGTGGACTGAGACTTTTGGACCCAAAAGATAAAAGCCAGTGAAGGATGGCTGAACGCCCATGGACTTCCTTCTGCTCGATCTGAACCCTGAGCACTAGACGGCAACAGCGAGTAAAGATGACCTCACACACCATGAAAACACCGGGCCCCTGTAGTGTGTGGGTTTTTAAAATTGCAACTGACAGACACAGGTATGGAGAGGAGAGTTGACTGGCTACGTTCTCATGGTTGGTTAGGATTTTAAAATGTGTCTAGCATGTTGCTAGCTTTAGTTAGCATGGTGAGCAGTGACCTCCAAAGGATGACTACAGAGGTCAGTTGTGGGAGGCATATTATTAGCATGCTGCATGATTAAATGGTCTTAACCAACTTTCATTGCCAATTGACCACGACTCCGACTATGTGCTAATCTAAATCTACTTTTACTAATGATGATAATTTACTCTAGTGGCATTACGATTACAGATGGGATCAACATGGAAAATCCATATTGATATCACTTGCACTTTACCAATTAAGATATTTTTTAAATAAAGGAACTGCAGGTCAATTAAATTCCTTCGGTATTCAATTACTGTGTGATTAGTACACTTAGATCGGGTTCACACCCTCTCTCCAACCACGCCCTGAAGAAGACCCTGAGCGAAACCAGTTGGTATTTGTATGTGCTAGATATGCCCTAATTCGAAATCAAGACTTTTAAAATGTACCCTCCTTCCAGTTTCCTGTTTTTTCCTTCTTTCTTCAGTTGTAATACCTGGGGTTTACTAAGTTTGTGACATTTCTCAGTACTTAACTTGTTAGTTGACGGGGCAAACGAGCAGAAGAAATGGAGTTATGCGGAGATGGCAGCGGCGGCAGAACAGCGAGGTTGGAGGGCTCGGGTACGGCCGGGAGAAGTTGGCTGTCAAGGTTTCGTGGCAAAGTCCGTCTTTGCATTGCTAAGCGAGCTGGGCATTCACAGACGGAGCTCGGTTAGGAATATGTCCCAAGCAGCGGAAGGATCACCAGAGACCCCCCCCCCCCCCCCCCCCCCCCCAGATTTGGTCCCCTCCAATGTTGACTCCATGGCTACGGCCTTGGATTGTACTGTGTTGTACTGTGGTATTGAGGGGGGTCTGTACTGCTAGCAAGGGAAGTACCCATCAGTCAAGTATAGGCATGGTGGCACATACACACACACACACACACACACACACACACACACACACACACACACACACACACACACACACACCCTTTCTGGAATGTATCCCATTGGGGTTAACCCACCTCAACCCCCACCCCTTAACTCCCCGCACTCACACACACTGTCTAGTTGTGTTGGCTTGTATTGATAGATAGGCTTGTATTGGTATATTAATGTTGAGTCAAGGCTAGGGTAATGCTAGGTTGATGGCAGGCATTAGATGGCAAGGGTAAAGGGGAGTTGTGAGGTAGTGGCATAGAGGGGGTTGGTTCTCATTTTGAAATATCACATCTTATCTGTCCATGTATCAATAGCCCTAGGTGACACAGTGACAATCATTAAATCACCTTTAAAACAAAACCACTGGTGGCATGAGTAAGATTTGAACCAACTAACACTTCATTTGAGTCTTTTTAAAAGGACTTGGAAAGTATGTATGGTGTTGTAAGTTAGAGTTTGTCCTAGTTTTCTTCCAAAGAAGGCCCACACAAACTTTAGTAAAGAAAAACATATGCAAACACATTTCACTTCCCCCCATTGCCTCTCTATCTCTTATACCCTTATTCTGTTCTCTTATTCTTTATTCTTTCTCTCTATAGTTTCCTTTTCTCTCTGTCTCTTCGTAGTGTTTGAGTAGACAGTTCATTAAATTGTTTGGAAAGCAAGTGTGGTGTTTCAGCAGCATTTATTCAGTGTTTATGTAACATTTCAACATCAGAATGAGCCGTGTTTTTGTCAAAAACATTTTAAATGCAAAACAACCAAAGCACATTGAAAATGTCCCTATACACAGAATATTTTCACAAACCTTGGGAAAACATGCATGATGTTTTACATTAGATTTGACCCAGTATTTACCACGCAAGGAACACCAAAACAATTGTAGGAAAAAGCATTGTAAATACGTAACCATTTCTCATTCACTTTTCCTCTTTTTCTCTCTCTCTCCTCCCCCACAATGTCTTTGTTTTCCTCTGCCTCTTTCTTTCTCTCCTTGTTCTCTCTCTCCTCGTACGGTAGCCTATACCAAATGATTCAGTCGTTTGGAAAGCATACATGGTGTTTTACAGATGATATTGGCTGGGTATGCTAGTCATTTTCAGTGTTCTAAGCATATGGAAGATATTGATAAATAACTCCCCTCCTACACCCAGCGCTTTGCTCCGCTCTCAGAAACAATGACTGGCAAATTCATACACATGCGCAGACACTCGCACTCACAAACAAACACACACACACACACACTGGCACATCTACAGACATTTCAAGCATCCCTAAGTATGTCTTCTTATCTACAATGGCCCCATGAAATTATACAAATCGAATCAAAAACCAGCACACACACACACACACACACACACACACACACACACACACACACAAACACCCTTTACTCATTCTCTTTCTATCTCAATACATACCAATTTTCCCTCTCTATATTTTCTATACCTCCCTCTCTCTCTCTCACACATACACACTCTATCCCACCCTGCCTCTCTATATTGACAAAGCCCACTAGCTAATCCAGTGTGTGGGGAGTGTTGCTGGAGAAAGAATTAGGTGGATAACATTGGATAGTCCCCCCCCCCCCAACTACACCTCCCACTAGCTAGTTTGTGTGTGTGTCTTTTCTATGTATTTGGGTTGTGTGGGTGACTACATCTGTGTGTGTGTGTGTGTGTGTGTGTGTGTGTGTGTGTGTGTGAGCGAGCGAGCGAGAGAGAGATTAGATTCCCCACAGTGTTGACTCCAGGACTAGATTAACTGCTTTTAATGTGGATAGGCTCCTTACTCCAAGTAAAGAATTTAAAAGTCCTATACAGTAAACCGAATGAGAATCCCCTGTGATTCCCGCTGTAGACTTATCCAGATTAAGCACTTGCAAAGTGATTTCCCGTTGGTTTGACGGTTTGACTTTGCAGCATATGCACCCCTATACACCAAACCGTGTCACCAAAACAAATTCATGTACACTTATTGTACTTGGTGAAGAAAGTGTTTCTAATTATGATTTCTGATAGGAGTTGAAGAGAAATCAATCTCTAATATTAGCTGCCCGCGGGATCCACTATCACCGCCAGCCTTCTGGCTTTTTCCTGCTTCTCAATATCGATAATTGCAAACAGGTTAAATTACATTTTGAAAAAAACTTAAAAGAACCCCGAGGTGAATGGAGTAATATAACCTGGATCAACATTTCCTTGTTTATCAGTGTGTTAGAGGAACCACTTAAAAATGAGATGATAAAAGTAGCTGTGACTATGGGTTCCCACACCAGCCAGCTTCAGTGGCTGGCCATTTGTGACCTTCTATATGTATTCTCTATGTGGATATGCACAAAAAAAGCTAATTAAAAAATCCATTTCAAAGTGATATATCAATTAAATTTAATCACTTTAACTTACTTTGCTGCACTTCCACAAGGTTAGCCTGGCCTCAAGTGAGTCAGTGATTTGGGGGATGTGGTGTGTGTGCGTGTGTGCGTGTGCGTGTGTGTGTATTTGTGAGTTTATTGATTAGGCCATAAATAATTATGAATAATAATTTGAACCTATCACAGCTCAAAATAAAGGTATTTTTGCCAACGGTCTTTTTGCCAACGGGGCAGCTTGTATGTGCTGCTCACATAAAAGCTGGGAGATGTAAATTCAGCCTGTCAACCAGATGGGGGAGAGAGAGAGAGAGAGAGAGAGAGAGAGAGAGAGAGAGAGAGAGAGAGAGAGAGAGAGAGAGAGAGAGAGAGAGAGAGAGAGAGAGAGAGAGAGAGAGAGAGAGAGAGAGAGAGAGAGAGAGAGAGAGAGAGAGAGAGAGAGAGAGAGAGAGAGACTAACAGTATGTTAGTCAGGGGTTTTATAAATAATGTGACTTTACTTTGTGTCTGTCTGTCAAGGCCAGGCTGAGTGAGTTCAATAAAAATTCTCATTTTTGGGTCAAAAGCAGGATATAAGGAAATGAAGCTCATTCCATAAACATATACACCGCATAATAAGCACAGACCATCTGGACAACACAGCATTAGGCTGTTGCTGAATTGCCCTTTGGAGTGATGCCCTGCTCTCTCTCTCTCTGCTTCTTATACACTACATGGCCAAAAGTATGTGGACACCTGCTCATCCAACATCTCATTCTAAAATCATGGGCATTAATATGGAGCTGGTCCCTCCTTTGCTGCTCTAACAGCCTCCACTCTTCTGTCTTTCCACTAGATGTTGGAACATTGCTGCTGATGTGCTTCCATTCAGTCACAAGAGCATTAGTGAGGTCGAGCACTGGTGTTGGGCGATGGCCTGGCTCACAGTCGGCATCCCAGTTCATGCCAAAGGTGTTGGATGGGTTGAGGTCAAGGCTCTGTGCAGGCCAGTCAAGTTCTTCCACACTGATCTCGACAAACCATTTCTTTATGGACCTCGCTTTGTCATGCTGAGCATGCTGCTATTGTCACGACAGCATTGTCATGCTGAAACAGCAAAGGGCCTTTCCCAAACTGTTGCCACAACACTGAAAGCACAGAATCGTCTAGAACAGTGGTTCTCAATCCAGTCCTCAAGGACCCCCTGTCCTGGATGTTAACAGCTCCAGCTTTACTCTCAGGCACACCTGAACCAATTAAGGTATCATGAAACCGTGAAGCTTCTAATTGGTTCAGGTGAGTAGAGCTGGAGCTAAAACCTGCAGGACAGGGGGTCCTTGAGGACTGGATTGAGAACCACTGGTCTAGAACACAGGTCCCTACCAGAACTGTGTTCCTACAGACACAATGAAAACCCTATTGCCCTACCTCCTATCTTTGTGAAGCAGGGTTTTCTGCAATGGCTGCAACTAAAACAACTGGGACCGGCTTGTAGCAGGGAAGCAAGGGATTTTCTGCCATTCTTCTTGAGCTCCTCTCAAGCTCTGTCAGGTTGGATGGGGACCGTTGGTGGACAGCCATTTCCAGGTCTCTCTAGAGATGTTCAATTGGGTTCAAGTCAGGGCTCTGGCTGGGCCACTCAAGGACATTCACAGAGTTGTCTCTAAGCCACTCCTGCATTGTCTTGGCTGTGTGCTTAGGGTCATTGTCCTGTTGGAAGGTGAACCTTTGGCCTAGTCTGAGGTCCTGAGCGCTCTGGACCAGGTTTTTCTCCGTACTTTGCTCCGTTCAGCTTTCCCTCAACCCTGACCAGTCGACCAGACGAGTCCCTGCTGCTGAAAAACACCCCCACAGCATGATGCTGCCACCATCATGCTTCACTGTTGGGACATGCCGCTTAGAATTGAAGCCAAACAGTTCAATCTTGGTTTCATCAGACCAGAGAATCTTGTTTCTCACAGTCTGAGAGTCCTTTAGGTGCTTTTTTGCAAACTCAAAGCCGGCTTTCCTGTGTCTTTCACTGAGGACAGGCTTCCGTCTGGCCACTCTGCCATAAAGCCCAGATCGGTGGAGTGTTGTAGTGATGGTTGTCCTTCTGGAAGTTTCTCCCATCACATGTCCACACAGGATCTGTGTAACTCAGCCAGAGTGACCATTGGGTTCTTGGTCACCTCTCTTACCAAGGCACTTCTCCCCCAATTGCTCAGTTTGGCCAGGGGGCCAGCTCTAGCTCCAGCTCTCATGCGGTGGCGCATGAGCAGGCTAAGGCCGAATCCCAATTCTCATTTTCACCCCTACGGCTTCGGCTTGGCCCTCAGAACAGAGTCACAAGGGGTAGTGGTAGAAATCTCTCCCTAAGAAATGGGACAACCCTTCAAGACCCTGATACGTCATTGATGACGTTTACATAAACAGACGGGACGAGTTTGTTATCGGAGATTACTATGGCAATAATGGTATTATCACAGTGATTTTGCTATTGATCTGACGGAGATAGAAAAACATGGACGCTCGCGATTCGTTCACAATTTATACGTTTCACGCTACCAATCGCGGCTGAGCTGTTGTTGTTCCTAGATGTTTCCACTTCACAATAACAGCACTTGGAGTTGAGCAGGGCAGCTCTAGCAGGGCAGACATTTGACTGAACTAGCTTGTCGGAAAGGTGGCATCCTATGACGGTGCCACGTTGAAAGTCACTGAGCTCTTCAGTAAGTTCCATTTTACTGCCAATGTTTGTCTATGGAGATCGCATGGCTGTGTGCTTGATTTTATACACCTGTCAGCAATGGGTGTGGCGGAAATAGCTGAATCCACTGTGTTGCAACTGTGTTGCCTGGTTCTTGTCTCATTTAGTTTTTAAGTGTCCTGCAGAAATCTGGTTGATTTTCATTTAATATATATATTTTGAACCTTTTCCAATGCATTAGCAATGGGTTTGGCTTGGTGTAAGGGTGATGAAACCAGGGTACCTACACCTTTTTGCTAATCAAATTCCAATGACCTTTCCAAGACTATTACATGACATATAGCACCAGTTCTATGACCAATATTTGTCAGAGTCTCTGTTGCAAATGACTAGCTGATCCATAGCCATGCTTGACATTAAACATTTCACTTGTAGAATAAAATTCCATGACTTTTCCCGGTTTTCCATGACCATAGGAACTGAATCATTAAAAGCCAGTGTCATCACACTGGACACTGATAATAAATGTCTTTCCCTGCCACCCAGCTAACACACGTTTCACCCAGCTACCGTCTGGCAATCACACGCTTCCAGACTGAAGGACAGCTTCTACTTACAGGCCATCAGGCTGCTTAACTGTTGACCCACAACCTCTCACCCTGACCCTACTGCTGTCACCCAACTGACTCTGTCACCTCATACCCATGTCACTTTTTGTCCATTGCACATTTTATACCTGTACATCTGTATGGATATATATATATATATATATACATCTCTAAGAATATTTACTGTTGTCAATCCTGCTGCTTTTTCATATTCATACATTTTTTATTCCTATTTCTATTTTAGCTTATCTGCCCTTTATTGTCTAATTGTTATTTTGTTTGTGTTTTATATATAAAGTAGATGTGTGATTTAATGTATACCTACCCAGTTGAAATGTGCCTCGTCCCAAACATTTCATTGTCCAGTATGACTGTAAATGATACTGTACTGTACTGTACTGTACAATAAAAGACTTGAACTTGAGCTATATTTCGTCCACAGCAGAGCTTAGGGCACTGTTACCTCATTCTAGAAAGAGATACACATCCCATAACAAGCTTTCCCAACCTTGCTCTGGAAACCTAAAAATATTATAGTAGAAAATGGTAATATATTATAGATATTATAAATATAAGTCAAAATAGTAATCATTTCTTTCCTGCTGAGATCTTTAACACTGTGCAGGGAAATTGAGCTTTTCTGTTCGAGTGCAACTATAAATATTTAATTGTAACAGAGGTATACGTTATGATTAATTTCAGTGGTGCAACATCTATTTTTGTGAAATTAAGTACTTTAAAGCCTCTAGTGTAATAGAAAACCATTTCTGTCAGCATGAGGTAAAATCACAGCTCACACTGGCAACAACAGGTCTAAGTACATTCCAGCACTGTCAACTCATGTCATTTGACTCACTTGACTTGCTGTAAGATTTACTGTTGCCTTGCCACACCAGAAACCATCACTGTCAGTTCATACTAACTACAAAAGCTCCACTGGTCAACATGTCATTTTAATGGCTTTCCTGTTTGTTTGATTTTACTTCCTGCATAATAAAAAACCCAACTTGCTACTCTCTCCACTTTCTCTCTCTCTGTCAGTCAACAAAAGTTAGTGTGGTTAGCATGGGATGTTAGTGGAGTACATCTTGACAGTCTGCATAGTAAATCTACGCTTTGACAACATTGAGATGTTTGACCTATGATTTAACATGGCCTCAACAGGCAGATGTGCACACCCTCACACCTCCCATAGCTGGGAGCTTAAACTGAAACACACTCCGATCTCACACTTTGTGGTGCAGAAACAATTCTGTTCAATGTGTATAATTTAATAGGTCTTGTGGTCCAAACTGCATTCGGCTCTAAATGAATAATCGTCTGACAGCCTCAAAACCAAGCCAGCACTGTCAACGAGCTATCAAACTAAATAAAAATAACACCGACGCAGACTCTCTCTGTTTCTCTCCATCTTTCTCTGTCTCTCTGTCTCTCTCTCTCCTCTGTGCTATATTGCGAGTGACTGCCCTGCTCTGCGTTGCTGCCTTATTTATCTATCCCTGGCAAACACACACACACACACACACACACACACACACACACACACACATAGGATGACAACTACTGACAGTAAATTGTTATTTTCCTTCATATTTGCCCCCTAAACTCATAACTAAACGACAGGGATGGATGTCAAAAATAAGGCGAATAAGCAGGATGGTGAGCTGGCAACACAATTTTCAAGTAGAATCTATTGTTAAAAAGGGGGAGAGACTGGAATAGTGTATAGCTACAAGTTTGTTTCTCTCAGATATCTATAGTTTAACATCTATCATCCATACTTAACAAACCATCCTCTCTTACCCCACTCAAATTACCACTGACAGGAGAATTTATGAATTGGCTGCCTTACTGACAGACTGACTGGCTGATTGACTGACTGGTTGATTGGCAGAATTACTGATTGGCTCACTGGCCGGTTGACTAACTGACTGGATAACTGACTGGCAGACTTAGCGATAGCTGACTGATTGGCTGACTGGCTGATGGAATAGCTTCCTGGATGACTGACTGACTGTCTTGGCTGATTGGTTGGCTGAGGAGATTACAGGCTCACAACTCTGAGGCCAATACAGAAGCAACAGTCGTGTCCTGGGGTGAGAAAATCAATACACACAGATACACACAGTGTTTTGGACAAAACGAATCCCATTTTAATGCCAGGCAAAACTGTTTAAAGTAGTAAAAGTTAATTTCCTGAAGAAAATGTGTGAGCTAGCTGAAAGCAGCTGGAAGTATTGTTTAAGCAATACGCTTCTTAGCGAAATAATCCATTGATTATCAATACATGGAAGAAAATCTAACAAATACAGGAGCATAAACATTTTAATTGAAACAGAAAATGAAAATTAGTAGGATTTTGTCAGTGGAATAAAGAGCATGAATAGTAAAAAATATTTCAGTGGAATGCATCTTTATTAAAAGCAGAGAGTAAGTAAATCTATAGCCCTCTCCGTGTTGGTATTAGTATGACCAGGGGAGGTCGGTAATTTGTTTTCGCCCATGCACATTGGTAATTTCAGTCAGTAATCTGAACGGTAAAATATTTTACTGTAGGACCGCGGTACTCTCTTCTCATAGCTCCATATCTTTGTAATGCCAGATGCAGCAGCTGCTGCACTCTTTCCCACCGTTTCCTCTATTTTTCTTGGCACCAAACTGTGCTTGTTCCTTTTATTGCTCATTTTATATTTTATTTGTGTGTTTATATTCTACTCTTTTTTTCCCCCCGGTGAATCCTATTACTTTTGCTGCTGCAACAACCAAATTTCCCCCCAGGGATCAATAAAGTTTCATTTAATCTAATCTAAAGAGTGATGCTGCTCTACCCCGCTGCCACTGGTTATATGGCTCTTGTAATCCAGATGCTGGGCAGTTGCGTGAAACACTAAATGTCATTGTGGATGGGAATAAAATTACCCCAGGATGTCAGAGTTAGTTCCATTGGGATAAAATTCCTGTGGTCCTGAGGTAAAAATGACTACTAAGACTGACTACTAAGACTGACCATTTAGTACTACTACTAAATGGTTGCTAGGTGGTTACTAGGGTGCATTGTATTGTGGCGAGTAGTTGATGGATTAGAAAGAGTAGTCGGACCATGAGGACTATTTGGAGGAGTACTTTGAGGATTAGTAGTGGGAGCAGAAGTTGTAGTAGGAGATGTAGGAGTAGTAGTTGGAGGAATACTAGAGGAGAAAAACGATGAGGAGGAGTAGTTGGTATATTAGTAAGAGTAGGTTTGATCATGAAAACATGGCATGCTTAATGTAACATCAACTGTACCTTTTCCTTTACCATAAGTTGCTGCACTATCACACTGAACAACAAAACATCAATGCCAATGCAAATGTGAGGACGACTGCTGCTTACTTGACGGGACCGGGTCTCCTCAAGGTGAGATGCCGGGAGGCAGGTCAAGCAGGTCAGCATCAGTCTGCGAGGCGAGGCGAGGGAGGCATGGGTTGATGTCCAGGTTGATTTCCTTGGTAGCGGAGTGATTACCCTTTGGCCCAACATGAGACGGTTTAACTCATGTAGTTTGTCTGGTAGAAAAGTTGTCGGTTTGTTAGCAGAGGCTCGGACGGGCTTAGGAGTTGAGGGAGAACTTTTATCAGGGTGTTACAACCATTTGGTCATTTCAGTAAACTTGAAAATATTACACACGAAAATAAAGATAACTACCTATGTATAAAAAGGCATGTTCATAACACATATATAACACATTGCATGGGGGAGGCGGGTTCACGCCGGGTCACCCTCCGGTCAAGTGACACCGAGTGAAATGGGGATCCGGACCCCTGGGGCGCAGGGGGCTGTGACGGGACACGGCGGTCGTTTAGATCCTTTTGGTCACAGTTCCTTGTGATTAGTGCAGAAAAGAGATCCTGTTTTGCCTTAATTAAAATGCAGATTGGTTTTTGCATTTTAATTCTGCTGCTTTGTTTAGCGAAGCACATGACAAGTTCTCCCTGGGACTGGTGGCGTGTCGGGGGTCAGGCCAGGTCAAGTTCGCACTGCTTTTGCTACAGTAGTTTGGTGGAGGTTAGGGTGAGGATTTGGTCACGGTTAAATAAGAAAAACTTCATAAGAAAAAATGAAAACTTCTATGCAGAAATTCACCGCAGAAAACTTGAACCTGGGTCGCCGGAGTCCAAAGTATACATGCCCCACTCCCACCCCAACTTCTTACTTTCCCCTCACCCTTACCTCTGCCTCCTGTTGCACACGATTCATTCATTCAGAGTATCATATGAAAATATACTACATTACATTTCATGACTATAACGGCAATCTTGATATGAGATAGCAAGCTGCTGAAAATACATGGAAGTAGTTAGATTCCAATATTTGTGGAGAGAATAATAAAGAAATAATAATAAATAGTGGGAATATCATGAATGCGCCAGCTTTCAGCTCAGCCACTAATGAGTCTAAGTTGGCTGAGATTTTAACTTGCACTGACAAAAACGTTGACATTTGACTGCACTATTTTCCACACTGTAGCAAAGTGGATTTAAAAGTCTAGTTTGGCACCAAAATGTGGGTTGCAAGATGATTAAAAAGTGTTAGCATGTTATGCCAAAGTCCCCGCGATGTTAGGCAATCTGCAGAAAGTACTGATGGTAGATTTTAGGTAGGAGGAATAAAGTTCTGTAGATTATCTAGCAATCAATATAAAGTCTTCTGAATATATTACTGTAGCAAAGTGGGTCAACATGAAGTAGGCTGAAAAAAATATTGGAGTATAGTAGAGTGTATTAGTATTGTGATATTTGTGCAGTTTCATCAACACAGTGGCCAGTAGTTTTGGATACCAAACCCAGGAGGATAATTTGGATGAAATATCCCTTGGTTTCTCTCTCCGGGCTCTTTATCCTCCGTCTGGAGCGTCCATCCCTCTCTCTCCTCCATCCCTCTCTCTCCTCCATCCCTCTCTCTCTTCCATCCCTCTCTCTCCTCCACTGCCTTTCACTTATTAATGAGAATTCAATCAGTTCATTACTCATCTATGATCAGTTTTTCATTTCTTTAAGTACCAATCTTTCTATCGTGCATCTATTCCATCTTTCTTTATTTCTCCTGCTCACTCTTGTTCCATCTCTCCCTCTCTCTCTCTCTCTCTCTTGCTCTATCTCTCACAATCCATAATCGTTAAAAAAAACCTACAATGGCTTTACATCCCTATAAATACAATCATTTATATGCATGTAGTTCTCTGTCTGTCGTTCTGTACCTCTCACTGTCCCTGTCCTCCTCTCTCTTTAGCCCCACTTACTCACACACACACACACACACACACACACACACACACACACACACACACACACACACACACACACACACACACACACACACACACACAGTCGCTCTCTCTCTCTCTCTCTCTCTCTCTCTCACTCCCTCACACACACACACACTCTCTCTCTCTCTCTCACGCTCTCTCACTCCCTCTCTCACACACACACACACACACACACACACACACACACACACACACACAGCCAGGTTGTGTGTGGTTGAGTAGGCTGGGGTGATGTGTCATCCTGTAACAAGCCACCATCCATCACTAAAATCATATACCAGTCAGATTTACTGATTACTGAAAGAGATAGTGAGAGGAGGAGAGGAGGAGGGAGGACGGGAGCAGTGAGGGGTGGAGGTTGCCTGAAGTTGTTCAGTAATTGGAGGGTTGCTGGTTAGATTCCCCAGGACCGGCTGGCTGGGTGGGGGAAGTGAACAAGTAACCCTCTTTCCCTCTCAACAACCGCCGCCAACGTGCCCTTGAGCAAAGCGCTGAGGCCATAAACGCTGTCCCCTACAGCTGCTCTCCCAGCTCATGGCTGTAAATCAGGTGCTCTTGGGTATCTGGTTAAATAAAGACTAAAAAAGGGAGAGGGTTACTGCAATGCTAACAAATTGCTAACATATCACTGATAAAAATGTACAAGTACATTACACTCCAATAAATTAAGGGCATGCACTAGGTCAACTCTTAATTTCTCGTTCACTCTAAAAAGCATTAAAAAACACCAGATGGCACATTCAGGTGTTTTAATCCATGTTATACGCTCCTTTTGTTCTTTGTAGAGTGTAATGTCAAGGGCCATGGATGTAAGTGTGTGTCTACAGTATGTGTGTATGTGTTTGACTAGTAGTAGTAGTAGTAGTAGCCGTTTCTGCTGTGGGTATCTAAGTGTGCAAAACTTGACATGATGCAAAACTAGTTCATGTGTGTGTAAGTTGTGTGTGTATATGCATGCTGGTCATAGCAAAGGGACATATTAAAAATATCTTTTCCAGGATGAATGTGTTCCGCTTTTAGCTTGACCTCGCTCTGTCTGTGTGTGTGGGTGTATGCGTTGAAAGGTTTGAACTTTACCAATGACTGACTGTTACATGACTGTTATCAAGGCTGCTGTTTCTTTTCCCATCACACTACAGTGAAATATGGTTCTGCATCAGCAATATTCTGAGCTCATGGTTCAACACACCACACTGGGCTCAGCTAGTAGTCCTGCTGACATTAATTACCCTAATAAGCAGCATTTTGCAACCTCTGTTTCCTGAGGACTTTTAATTTCTCGTGTGAGTATATATATGTGTGTGTGTGTGTGGGCCCAAGCCTTTCACTCACTGTTCTGAGAGGCTGACAGGGTCATCAGTTAGAAAGCGGGTGGAGACTCGTCACCTACCAAAGTTTTGAGATATTTTGATATAGTTCAGAAGATGAGGCTTCTCCTCCAGCAGCAGGCGTGAACAGACAAGAGCTGGTTAAAAACGGTCTATTTCTGTAGCCATCCTTTCAGGAATGTTGTCAGACACTTGTCAGACACACGAATAACAATCTGAGCCTGTCAGTGGCAAAATCAAGCACTTTTAGTGGACGTACTTTGACCGCGACTGCCGGCTGAGCCGATCTACCGGAGCAACTCCGAAACTTTTGGGATCTACTTTGCGGTATGATAGGCGATTTTGTGGATATAGAGGCCAGGTTGAAAAATCACACGGGCACCAAAAGGTGGATGCTGCTTGGCGTCTGCTATACATCAGTTCCACGTGTGGTGTGACTGGGGCTTAATTCTCCAAGATGTTTAGCGTTTTTTTACCTGAGTAAATAAGGTCATTATTTCCACATCTGTCAACACATTTGGACAGACCATGTAAACAAATCCCTCTTGTCCTTGTGATTGTATAATTGGCTGTGAGATGGACCAACCAGCAAGCTGCCACTCTCCAAGGCATTCGTTCCTATGGGACCTATGGGACTACAGAACTAGACATTCTGTCATGTAACCTTAGAGACACGGAGGGGGATAACGAGACGGCAGGAAAAAGGGAGAGGAAAAGACAAAAAATGATGAGTCGAAAGTACAGTTTAGATTATGGAGTCTAGACTCAAGCTCACAACGTCAGAGCCACAGGGTATGTGCCTCCGTCCACTGAACCTTGTAGCAGCTCCTAAAGCTATTCTATTTAATCTGAATAGGAACCCATTCAGGGTAATATGATTACCATCCCTATAATAAGCTAATTACAATAGCCTGTCATGTAGAACGATTTATGCTGAGTAGGCGTTTGACCTGTGTGTGTGTGTGTGTGTGTGTGTGTGTGTGTGAATTTCCACACATTTCTTTCTGTCACCCTCCTCTATCTCATATACTATACAGTATATATCCACATATATGTACTGTATATCTGTGCCTTTCTTTCTCTCCCTCCCTTCACCGCTGACTCTCTCCATCACTCTATATCTGTCTGTCTTTTTCTGTCTTTCTAACAGAATGTTAATTGCTGATTACCACAGCAACAAAGGGTTAGGTGAGAGTGTTTATGGGATGCCACCATCATGGGAAATGCTGAAGGCAAAAGGCAGCACCCGCTGTGTTTAATGATCCAGAGTGTGTGTGACTGTGTGTGTATGTGTATCTCTGTTTAAGACCCTTGCTAAATAATGCATGAACGTGACGTAGTTTGCAAGAGAGCTGTGGGCTTCACACACACACACACACACACACACACACACACACACACACACACACACACACACACACACACACTCTAGAAGATAGATGTTGTAGGTTCCCAGTAATGTCTTTCTGTCTCAATCTGTCTCCCTGAAAATGACGATGTGCCACGAGCATACAGGATATATAGCTACACACTAACATACACGCACACATATACAGATACATACCAAGACATGCACAAACATACACACAGAGCGACACGGAAATTGTGAGAAACAGCCGTAGAGAGTGAAATAACAGCGAGCTACATACACACACACACACACAGAGACACACACACACACACACACACACACACACACACACAAATACACACACACGCACAGAAATTCCAATTTTCTGAAGATCTTATTTCTTTACTGCCTGTTAAGTCTTTGCCATCTGTTTCTCCTTCCTGTTTTTTTGAGAACACCCAGGAAGGGAACTTGACAACTTAAACTTGTTCCAGTGGCTCTGTGTGTGCACACGCATGTCACATGTATGACTGTGTATGCACGTTATAGCTGTTTCTCAGTGAGTTAATGGTGTGTGTGTGTGTGTGTGTGTGTGTGTGGGTGTGTGTGATTACTAATAATCGCATTATTTCTGGCATTTGTGTTTTTTTTCCCCACACGTTGCATGATAATAACTGCAGGTCGGTAAAATGGGCACATAGAAACTGTTGCTATAGAAACGAGAGAATAAAAGCATCCTCCCTGGTAACGAAACAAGTTTTCAGTTCTTCCTGTGAGATGGGAAAGTGGGGTTTCGCTTTGTGTTCTCTCTTGTTCTCTCCCCTCCCCTTGAAAGGAGACCAAGTGTTTCCTCTTCTTCCTACCTGTCCCACCTTCATTTCTATTCCCTCTCTCTCCTTCTCTTTTTGACCATCCCTTCCTCTTTCTCTCTGAATGTTTAAGATGTGGCTCATTATATGTTTGTATATGCACTGCATTTACTGCACCTAACCCATATTTATCTAGGCTCTTCTGAAAGGGAATTTGACACAGGTGATCATTTTTGATTTGATGCCAGAAAAAAAACATCTTGAAGACGTAAACTATCATGTTTTCATTACTGCAAGTTTGCACACAACCTATGAACATGTAAAATAGTATCCTGGACAGACAGAGGATGAGCAATTACAATAGTTGAGCTTCATTCTTTACTCACCAATGTGACGAGCTATTCCAGACGTTTTAGTCGTGTCATTTTAATTGAATGACATGAAATCACATTTGGATCCTTTTTTACCAACTTTTAAAAATCTTGGTGAATTTATGAATTCAAGCCACAAAGTTGTTTTGAAGATCACACCCTACAGGTGGAAACTAATGATCCTCCAGAACCACTAATCATACAGACACTAAACTAAGTGATCCATGTATAAAGTCTGACTTAATTAAATGAATAAAATCTGTTTTACAACATTAGTAATACTTGAGTTGTGGATACGTAGGTAGTATAGGAATCCTCTGCTTATCCGTGTGGCTATTCATAGGCCTCGATAGCTAGCTTCATCAATGCTACTGTATGGTGTGTTTCATATGTGCCGTAAGTGCTGATTTGCCAGACTATCACATATGAAGAGTTCTATACCAAATCCTTATGTATCTATTTATGTGTCACCTCAAGTTAATAATTCAGCACCTCCTAGATCAGGGGTTGGCACCTACATTTAGCCTCAGGACAATTTTGTATTTTTGCCGTTGCTAGGTGGGTCAGACCATAATATAACGATGTATTCAAGACCGAAATGTAATCCCATTCTGCATATGCTTTTAATAAATGTCAGTAAATTGTTATCCTTATTTGAAAATTAGCGCCCATCAGTAGCTTAAGCAATTTTATTCTCAAACCAAAATGATTAGGTTTCCATAGCAACAGGCAGGGGCGACATGCACCCAAAAAATCTCAGGGGGCACAGAGAGAAATGCACACTGCGTGACCTCAACATGTTTGTCTCTCGCATCATGCTGACTGTCACTGGCCTGATTACTGGACTAATAAATACAATCTGTCAATACCAATATGAATTTCACATGGATGCACCTTTTAAATCAGATTTCTATCGAGGCTTGAGCTGTCAACCTCAAATGGGGCTTTGGCTTGCACCCTTTGCTTTGAAGAATGAACATATTTTTCTCTGCAAATATGAAATTGAATTCAGTGTAAACTACTGACTTAACGCTTTTCCACCAACACCTGCCCTGGAGACTGGCAGCTTTGGTGCTCTGCGGCTGAACTTTTTTGCTTACCAGCCACTGTGGCTAGTGGTTTTCCAAAGTTACTAGCTACTCAACTTTTTCACTAGCCAATATCCCACCCAACAAAAGTAAAAAATAAAGGTAACAGTAGTTGGAGGCTATAACATGTATTTGTTCGGGAGTGACATTTTATTTGATTGTAACACACAATAACAGCAGACTGTATGCAAGCAGCATGAGAGAACGAGCAAATTAATCAGAATCAATCAATCAGAATCAAATTGTAGGTCCTCTTTAGATGCTTGTGAAATTCAGAGACTTGCCATACAAACATGAGTTTGCTGTGGGTGTCCATGTTTTCCCGAGCAGATGCACTGGAACGCATTTAGATGGCACGTCGGGAATACAGACTGGAAACTATCGACTTCCGAGTACAATGGATTGCACCATAAGTCAGCCACTCGCGACCTGACCTCCACTTTTCATTGATGAGTCGGATCTTCTTCTTCGTCTCCCCTTGGCAATTATCTTTTTCAGTTTGGTTATCACTCTTTCTCTTTGTTTGATGCACAATTGTGTCGCCGGCTTTTTGACCCCAGCAATTGTGCTGCCACAAGTTTGACTGAATGAATGAAGCCCAGCTTGTCAGGTGTGGCAGACTGGGGGGGGGGTGAGGCTTAGGCTGGAGGCCAGGAGAAAGTTGAGTCAGTGGACTCTGCCTGACTCTGCCTGGATCCAGCACGGCTACCTGATTGCAGCCAAGCCTTTTTAGCCTGTGTGTGCATGTGTGAGAGGGTGGTGAATGACTGAATGATGAATTCTACAGTAGACGGTGGAGTCGAGTCGGACTATGGTGATGGAGAGAGAGCCAGCGTGACCAGCAGTGGCAACTGATGGAGGTCCGCGGGGGGTGCAGCCTGGAAGAGCTGCCCAGTCAGGGTTGGAGCGGGATGCTCCTGGAAGCCTGGCAGACTGGCGATGCTCCGCAGCTGACCCGCCGAGAGAGACGGAGGTGCGCCAGCCAACCGAGACGGCGCTGAGAGCGGCCGTCAAGATCGGGCCGAATTATTGCTGCCTGTGTGCAAATAAAACGGCCTGCTAGCCAGTTAACTCTGCCCTCCCGCCTTGTCTCTGTCTGTCACGGCCCCGGTAGTAGCTCACATTGCTACATCAGGTTACCTCAGTCAGCTGGCTGTCACTGGCGAGACGCCAAAGGATGAGAATGTAGGATCGAGTAGTATCACAATAGAATGACTATTACTTCAGGTGCCGTTTGAAGACTACAATGATTATTTTAGTAGGACTAGGAAATACCACCCGCCAAAGTGGCTAGTAAGAGTGAAGTATTAATGTCAAGCCCTGGGCACTACAATAACTGGAAACTACTGGTGGGCCACAAGTTTTTTTCCTGGGCCACTACTGGCCCACGGGGCGCCAGTTGCTGATCCCTGTCCTAGATATAGATAATCCAGTCTGTAAAAGTGATGTTATATGGACAACCAAGAACTTAAAGGGTAATTCTGGGATTTTTCAACCTGGCCTATATATCGTCAAAATAAAATTATCATACCGCAAAGTAGATCCCAAAAGTTTCAGGAGTTGCTCCGGTAGATCGGCTCAGCCGGCAGTCGTGAAACGGGGGCTCAATGGCTTCAACGTAATCTGAACAGGGCACAGAGGCGCGAGGGGACTTCTCCTTGAGCTAGACTTTAGTTTTTTGGTTAAAAAAGGTCTATTTCTGTAGCGATCCTTTCAGTAATGTTGTCAGACACCTGTCAGTGGCAAAATCAAGCACTTTTAGTGGACATATTTGACCGCGCCTCTATGCCCGTTCAGATTACGTTGCAGCCATTGAGTCCCCGTTTCGCGACTGCCGGCTGAGCCGATCTACCGGAGCAACTGCAACTTTTGGGATCTACTTAAAGGTATGAAAAGCGATTTTGTGGACATAGAGGCCAGGTTGAAAAATTCCGGAATTACCCTTTAAGTCACTATCCCTTAATGAAGTAATTTGCTTTCATTTTGTGCTATATATCATTTTTTAAGAGGAGGTGTCATTTTTTTTTTCAAATGGTCGATATCTTGCAACACTTTAGGAGTAAAACTCCTCACACGCCCTTCACCTCTCTTTCTCCCATCATTTCCCTTCATCTGTCTGTCCATCTAAAGTACTGGAAGCTTTTCACTCCTCAGTGAAGATATCTGTATGTTTGGAAAGCTGAACAACTTCTAGTCTGCAGGGACAAAAAAACCTGCCTCTCTCCTTTGTCTTCTCCTTCATCCTCTCTGTCTACCTATCTTGGTGCATCTGCTCTCAAGCTTTCTCCTGAAATCCTTCTCTGTCTTTTGTCTCCCCCTTCCCCCTTCCCTTTTTCATCTTTTATTTCCTCAAATGTTTCCGTCCCCCTTGCTGTCCTTCTGTCTCCCGCTGACTCTATATTTCTCTCCTTGTCTCTTTGTGTTTGTCTCTCTTTCCATCCTCTCTGTATTTGCAGCAACTGGCCACTTAATAGCAAAACCAGAAAAAGCCTGGTGTCCTTGCTCCTGTCACTCTTCTGTATCTATTTTTGCAAGTATGACCCCACCTTCCCTATACATCTTCAGTCTTTCTCTGTGTTCTTTTACATTTCTCTTTACTTTCTTTGTTTATGTTCTCTTCTTCTCTTTCTCGCTCGCAACCTTCTAGCTCATCAGTGTGCCTACAGATGAATAACAAAGCATACTGCAGCATATAGAGTACTCAGGCCCCAAGGGCACATATATAGATGCAATAAGCTGTACCGCTCTCTCGCTCTCCCTCTCTCTCTCTCTCTGGAGAATTTCAGGTAGTTTCTTGAAAGATATTCCTGTCTTTTGATCCTTTTGACTTTCCATGCATTTATACATCAGACATACATATACACATACACATAAGCTGATATGCTAATATGTTTATATTAGCAATGGTTTAAAATGATCTTTGTAATTTGTCATTTCTATTAGGAATGACCTCTTGCAAACTCTGTCAGTCCACATACGTTTCCTCTATTCTCATGGTACATTTTCTTAAATGCTGGGTACATGCTTACAGGTCTGCATAGGTTTACATAAGTTTGCATTAGTGTATCGCTAATAAATACCCTTTAATTTTCTTGGAAACTACAGTGAAACTGGTAGGAAGCATTGCTTGTCTGCATGGCATTACCAGGTTCTCACCATATCCTTAATATTCACATTTCATTTTAATTAAGGCCAATTTATGTTCTGGAAAACAGTAACAACAACAAAACTTAAGATTAAATTAAAGTACTGAACTTGATAGAATCATGTTTAACCAAAACACAAAAGAAAACAATGTATTGACATTTTCAGCATTTCAGTAGCTAACTTCACTGGGAGCATCATTCAGTTTGTGCTGTGCTTCTCCATTACCCTTTACCTCAACTGATGGGTAATAGCGAAGGTGTTACCATCCCAAACCTGTGAAAACTACAATGTAGTTATGAGAACTGATCAGTAATACAAGTGTTTCTAAGTAATTCACCTGTTTTTAGACAGGCAACACGAGGAGACAAAACGACAAACTCTCTAACTGAATGAAAACACATTTCTATCGTCTAATATTCTTGCTGTTTTTGTCGAGCGCTCATTGGAAAAGGAGGCGGTGTTTCATTTCAGGCAATAAAACACATTAAGAATAAGTCATGTTTGTACCATTGCACAATGCTCCATAGAGAAAGAAAATCTACAAGATTTTCCAGCCAGCCAGCAAGGTGAATATGCAAACAGCCTGGAAGAAGCTGGATTTCTATCAACTAGTCTATTGTATTATAATATTTGCCAGGGGGGAGGAGGGATATTCTCTTCATGTCCCCTGTCTACTGGACCAGGGTTCATTGGGAACAGACATGTTCATTTCACTCCGATTAGCCTGCTGACATGAAGCTTAAATAGAAAGTCAGATGGCACGACTGCTGACTGACTACATATAATATATTTTTGGCCAGGGTACATTTTCAAAGCACAGGATCATTCAGCTACAATAATTCTTGGGTGAAATGAAAGATTAAAGAACTGCCGAAATAATAATAAAAAAAACATCACTGTGACTAGCAGCCTGGTTAAATGACAGTTGGGTTTCACAGTTCATAGAGATGTTAGAATATTATTTTTCCAGTATAACTGCATCAAATGAATCAATGCCTCAATTCCCCAGTTAACCCTCTGAAACCTGTGAACCCGCACGAGACCCGTGTCACCATATTTACACCTGTATACGTCATTAACTGTGTAATATTGGTGTGGATAATTGAATCTTTTATGCCCCGGTAATTTGTCGCTTTATTTCTTCTTCCCCCACAAATGGACAGAAGCTCTCTGATTTTGCAGCCTTTCCAATTCTCAGTTGTTATTTGTTGAAATGGTCCTCGTTGGGAACTGGCTTGCACACTGCTCGTCATAATGGAAACACGTTGGCGTTGGTGTGAATGGGGCAACACTGGTTATCAGACACGAGTCCACGACCCTGCTCCCGACATGGGAATAACACGGGGGAATGGGGGGACCCAGGTTACGTTATTGGTGACGATTAGTATAGGCGTTTCTTTTTTACCGGGGTGCCCTAAAAAAACGAAACAATTTTCATCCAAACATTGACCGCAGCCGAGCAGCATCTGTCGGGAGCACGGGTCATTCCTGGGTCGTTGATGATGATTTGAGTGTCATATGTCTTGTAGCCATGCTTGTGCTGATACCATAGTGATGCAGGGCTTACTGAAATTGCTTGGGGTTCAGAGGGTCAAGGAAAGAAAGAAAGAAAGAAAGAAAGAAAGAAAGAAAGAAAGAAAGATCCCTTCTTCAGTTGAAGAAATTGCTGTTGTTGAAAGTTGTTGTTGTTCTGTTGTTTGTTCAGTATTGTCCTGTGTGTGCCTTTGTGGTTTTATAATTACTTTACCGCTTTGCTTGACACCTTATTTTCACACACACACCCGCGTGCACACACACACAAAACGACACACAGGGTTGCTTAGCGTGGCTTTTCCATTTAGAGTTATATTCCATTCACTTCTATACGGTGTCAAACTTACCTTGAAATGAACTGCTGGTAACAAAGACGCCCCAAATAAGAAGACATGGCAGTGATGATATAGTTTGTAGGGTGACATGTATTGGAGGGATTATTCCCAGGAGACTTCCACTGATAAGAAACACTCAACGCAGGTACAATGAAATAACGATAAAACAGAGAAACCTTGACAAAACCAAATTAAGGCTTTGTGTTTACTGTGCTGGATCTATCTCGGGCAACTTTCAGGTCTGGAAGTTGTTTTTCATACTGTACATGAACAAGTGGCTCCTTCTGAAACGAGCCCTGATGTCTCCAACTACGCTGAATGGGTGCAGACACCGCCAGGAATAATGAGAGGGGCACCGCAGATTATCCTTCAACAGGAACTGAATCCATTTGGTGTTTTTGAGATCCGCTGCTGGCTGTCATGGGAATTGAACCCCCAACCCTTACATTGTTAGTGCCACATTCAACATACTGAGCTACAGGACTACTTGCAGTCTTGTTTTTTTGTCATTCCGAGAGGAAAACGACCGTTATTATTACCAGAGGAGAAAAAGGAATTGATTTTCACTGTCGGGGAGAAATATGTGTATTGAGAAAAAGAGCAAATTACAGAAAGGGAACAGATCAGGTGAGGGGGAGAGAAAGCTGTGTATTGGATGGAAACGATTAAATGAAAACAGCACGATTTTCAGGTGTCGTGGCGGTGTTTGTGTGTGTGTGTTTGTGTGTGTGTGTGTGTGTCAGCAATGGCAGACTGACCGAGCCCTGACCGCTAGCTACAGTTTATATTACAACATCTCAGCATTATACTACAGTTTTCCACACACAGACACACACACCAATTACACCCAAGGCCATGCGCACACACACACACACACACACACACACACACACAAACATATACAAAGGATTGCTTACCATTGCTTGCTCTCAGCACCCATTTTGCCTTGCTGCACTCTAACATACATTTAGCAGATTGCTGAGT
The DNA here is from genome assembly GCA_034670385.1 of Hoplostethus mediterraneus. NCBI lineage: Eukaryota > Metazoa > Chordata > Actinopteri > Trachichthyiformes > Trachichthyidae > Hoplostethus > Hoplostethus mediterraneus. The sequence continues at coordinate 16,500,716 of JAXDDW010000004.1, forward strand.
TCATGGATTTGATATTCCCACCCAGCCTTGACCGCAGAACACTCTAGCGTGTGTGTGTGTGTGTGCGTGAGCGTGTGCGTGTGTGTGCTTACTCTTTGCTGTCTGTATCACATTTACAGGTTGACTTTAAAAAGCATGTAAAGAAACAATGTAGGTGTTGTTTTTTGTGCCTTGTATTTTTCCCAAGGGTAAGTTAAATATTGAAACACTGCAACACACTGGAAGCTATTGGGGCATCAGTGATTTTCATTGTCGCATCTTTGCTCGATAGATGGCTCCCAGTATATCGCTGTATTTCCCCTTCATTGGCTCAGGAGCAACGCTTCACAGCTATTGTGTACTATGAGCTTTCCCACAATACACACTCCCACACTCAGGGGCTTTGGAGGGGAAGGGTGTGTGTGGCGGCACCATACACCTACTATAAACGCTGCACTGTGAAAGACTAGCATTTTATACTGTAATCTATTATCCATGTTTTTTTTTCTACTTTTATTTACCAAGAAAAGGTCACACTAAGGACTTTTCCAGCAATGCTCCACTTCACACTCACACACAGGTACACACATTTACACCTGGGAGCTGCCCAGTACTACCAGTCTTTTACTGCTGGTCACTGAGCAGCTCCACTGGAGCAGCTAGGGGTTAAATGTCTTGCTTAATGTCTCCTCGATGGCAGCGCTTGAGAAAAAGGAGAGGGTTTCTCTTCCACCTGCCCTGCCTGGAAGTTTTCAGCCAGTTGTGGGATTCAAACCCATGACCTGAAGGTCCAGAATTTGCCTCTCGATTCATTCTTTGACCTTCAGTTTGCTTTGTTTTGATTTTATTTCCTAAACTTCTCCATTCGTTCTACTTAGTACATAAAGTTGTTGAGTTGGAGGTTAAATGATTAGTGTTTTTTCGATGACTTCATTTATCAACGTGTATGTGTGTGAGAGTGAAAACAAATAGGGTGCAGATTACAAATTATAGATTACATTCATTGGATGGATTATGTTATTATAAGGGGGTATGAGTGAGAGTGGTGCTTTGTGGTCTAATCAGTGTGCAGACAAATCAACGGTGTGTTCTTTCTTCAGAAAACTGCTTGTTCATTTGAAGGACAGATGCAGCGAGGTAGCTTGCTTCAGAAAATCAATCTGTTTGTTTTTCAAAGTTATGATGATGAAAAATTAAGATCATTTTTTACAACACACACACACACAATACCTGCACAAATGCACAATCACAAATTGTTTTGAATAGTTGGTTATATAACGTTTGTGTATCTTTGGCTCAATCCTTCTCTCTTGTGTCCCTGCCTACCCCTCTGTTTTTCTGTCTCTCTCTTTTTGCTCTTTCTCTCTCATCCCCCACCCCTCACCCACCACCCTTCCCCACCCACACACATACACACACAAACACACACACACACACAAATACACCATCCGTCCTACCTATCTCAGCTATCTTCAGACAGCCAGTTCTATTCCTTGCTGACAATGTTTGGGATTTACTCTGGACGTAGCCTTGATTCTCCCTGTGTGTGTATCTGTGTGTGTGTGTGTGTGTGTGTGTGTGTGCGTGTGAATAATGGTACTTTCAACGTTACTGCTTTGCAGTGGTGTATGTGTGTGTTGCTGCGTGCGTACCTGTGTACGGCTGTGTGTGATTTATGGCAATTTCAACATTCTTTTGTATTGCTGCAATGTTTGTTTGTGTCTGTAGGAGTTTGTGTGTGTTTGTGCGTGTGCGTGTGCGTGTGTGTGCGTGTCTCATATCTATCTATGATATGTATCCCTGCTCCATTCCAAGGTTCTCATGGTCATTAGTAACTAGGGGTGCTCACACCCTGCCGCACCATTCCTTTAGCCTATTAACTTCACAATAGATCAAATTTAGTGTTTTGAAAAGTAATAAAATGTAATGTACATCTTGACAGTGGATTCATCTTGTAGTTGGCAAACAGGCTTGGTCAACTCACCGTTGAAGTAAAGAGGCAGCGGTTTTACCTCTGTTCGTCCGGTATTTACTCAGTGTGCTCGGGTGCACTTCAACACTTTTGCACACTGTGCATGTTTAATGGTGTATGCTTGCTTTGTACAGTACTATCCCAAAACGACCTCACTACACTAAATAAACACACAGAGGTGAGATTGCTACCAATTTCTTATTTGATTCACCTTTAAAATCAACCTTTTTAAAGATACCTTCACTTGTGGTAAGAATATTCTTGAAACAAGTTGATCTTCTGTTTCCACCCTTCTGCAGGAAAAGAATGATATTAAAGTTCATGTTGGTGAATTCATGTTAAGGGGAGTCGTTTATAAAGGAAGGCATCAGGTTTTTAGGAGACTGGGCCATTGGTCAACTTACCCATTAAGTGATACAAACGTAGATATCAAGATCATCCATGTGTCCCCGGTGTCCCCTCCATGCACTTAACAGTTTAGCAGACATTAAAGGGGAATTACGGTATTTTTACTCTTGGATTAAGCTAATCAAAGTCAAAGGGGCTGCCAAACCAGTGGTTCTCAATCCAGTCCTCAATGACCAATTAGAGCCTTCAGGTTTTCATGATACTTTAAATGGTTCAGGCGTGTCTGAGTACAGCTGGAGCTAAAACCTCCAGGACAGGGGGTCCTTGAGGACTGGATTGAGAACCACTGTTCCAAACAACGTCAGAACTGTTACCAACACAGCTAACCGCATAGACAAGCTTAAATGTTATTTTTGCCAAACATGGAGACATGGTTATATTCCCCCTGAGTGTCAGCTAAATGGCCTAAACTGTTGAATCTAACTGCATGGTATTCCACTGCAATCCCATTTGCTTAAACTGTTTGACAGGGGGGCTGACAGAGAGTGCGGGAAATGCTGAGAGAGAAAGAGAAAGACGTGGTGGTTGTGGTATTTGTTCATCGTGTGATAAATATAGGAGGTGAGTGGGTGGAATAAACAACGAAGACTCGAGCAGGATAAGAGGGGAAACACAGAGAGCCCAGATCTAATGACACCAGGAGAGAGACAATATGACAGAGAGATAATGATGGCAAGAAAGTGAGGGAGACACATAACGACACTAGAGGAGAGATAAAGCGAAACTGATACAGACATAATGATGGAGAAAGAGGGACGGAGAGAAAGCAAGAGGGATGAGTGGATGGAGTGAGAGGGACAGAGGTGCCGAGAGGGAAGGGATGAGACAAGGGAAGAGAGAAAGGGAGGAATTTAGAGAGACAAGGAGGAGAGTAGAAAAAGAGAGGGAGGATGATAATACTAAGATAATTTGAGAGGGGGAGAGAGGTTGAAGAGAGAGAAGGGGAGGGATGCAGATAGAGAGAGAGACAAACATAATATCACCAGGGAGAGACACAATGCTACTGACACCGAGATAATGATGGGAGGAGAGAGAGAGAGGGGGAAAAAAGGAAAACACGAAATAGACACTAGAATCTCCTCTCCCCCCTCACTCCTCCTCCCCTGCTCACGCCTCCTCCCCTCCCCTCCTCTCCTCTCCCCATCCCATTTTTTCATAGTCAGTATTGAATCACTGCAGTCAATAGTTCCACACAGCGTAACTTAGAGAGGTGCGTTTGATTTGCAACCCGGCACATCTAGGAAAGCGGGGACCAGCAGCTGATTTACGAGCCAGGGACCTTGTGGTGAGCCGCTGCCGGAGCGCTCCACCTCTCTGCTGCTTCTCTGCAACTGAAATTTAACAATCTATCTGATTGTTCTGCACATACTGTGACCCAAGCCATTAGTTTGACTGCACAACAGAGAATTAATTTGGGGTTGTTGTTGCAAAAACGATAGAGATATAATTAACTTTTCTCCATTGGAGGGCTCGAACATCTCTCTCCGTTGTGTTAAAACAGCCTAAATCGAGTCACTTTGGTTTGAGTGCTAACATGTTACACACAGCTCTTGGTGATGCATTTAACAAATGTGGAGATTATTGGGTATTGGGAGATCTAATCCCTATTTTATCCTGATACTGACCCAATATCACATGCAAGTATCATTGCAACCCTCCAGCTCTAAACTTGAACACCAAAAGAAAAGCCTCAAACCCTGTGGAGCAAATCAGACAACCCTTGGGATTAAGCACTGTGCTTGGTTGAAGACTGTGTGTATTTGTGTGTGTGTGTGTGTGTGTGTGTGTGTGTGTGAGAGAGAGAGAGAGAGAGGGGTGTGTGTGTGTTAGCAGTCAAGTGTGCGTTCATGTACTGCTATTTCACATACACACACACAGTCATGAAAACACACACATATTCACACATTCATATTATCCTCTCTTCCG